>CP135581.1:5742228-5793910 GCA_032401905.1 Swietenia macrophylla
AAAATCACTGAAATTACAATTAGCACTAACTAATCTTATTTCTTAGGGTACGTTCCATCCAATCAACCAATAGTATCTTCTAATCTTAGGTTTTGACCAATCAATTACATTAATTTCTCAAGTACTTAAGCAGTTGAGATGGTTTCATCAAAGCTTTTAAAAAACGATATTTGAACCCTCTTGACATTCCATTTGCCTCCCCAAGACATCAACCACCACCACCACCACCATCATCATCATCATCATTATCATCATTATGACGTGGCATCAATCAGATGGCAAATCGTTTTCTTGCAATGAGTTGGTACAAAAATAAATAAACAAATACAAACATCCAACGGGTTGTCGTGTTGAACGCATCTGTATCTGTTTTGAATCTGGTTTCCCATGCTTTCTTCTGTTCAAATGGGATTGCAATTAGTCTAATGGAAGACACAGCAAAATGATTGAAGGGAACTAAGAATGGACGTAAAACTTGTAATAATAATAATAACAACATTGTTATTTTAACATTAATTTCCTTAATTTGAAAGATAAGACAGTTTAGTGGATGGTTTAAAATGAGTCAAATCTGCAACCACTCCCACATCCTTTACTAAGATATACAGAGTCTTGTTTCCCTTGAGATTTTGAAATTTGTAAGCAAATTTTCGGTAAATTTATGGAGAAAATACAAGTACTTATTGTTATTTTTGTCAAATATTATTAAAACTGTATTCATAATTAGTCTATTTTTTATTTTTTTGAAAAAATAACGCATAAAATTTATTTGTATATGATAATTAATCAATGGTAATTTTGAAAATAACGATTGATTATTAAGATTAATTATATATTACTGTTTATTTTTTATTCGAAATTAAATTTGATAAGATTATTCTTTTGAAAACTTGCTTTAAAGTGCTGCTTAGTAGCTAACATATTCACTTTGGGGGGCAAATGAATTCATTTCTAAAGGTCATGAAAATCCATGAAAAAAGGGAACTTTTGCCCAAAAGGAGAAATAGTTTGATGGTTTGCATAGATGGTATTTTGCAGGGATCATAGTTACAAGGGTCTCTTCATCGAAAGTTACTACTTTGGAGAAAAAGATTGACCTGAAATTGAGAAACAATGAAGGTAGCTAGGTATAAATCAGGAGTAAAGAGTCAAAAATGACTACCAATATCAGAAAAGATAGGAGGTCGTTCTTTGATTAGCCAACAAAAGATTTTGGGGGACAACACTTCAATTTTTGTCAAATCATAAGTGAAAAAAACTTGGTATAAACTGTAAAATTACTGTGTTTTCTACTTCTATTCTTGTTGATTGTTTGTGCTTTCATAATTGTGAGGCACTTAAAAGCACAAAAGCACTTTTGCATGTCTGCTTCTAAGTACTCTCTAGGCCCAATTTGAAAACCTACTTACCTTCTTTTTGTCACAAGATTGAGTTCTTCGTTGGACAAATTGGTAATTGTAAACTGCTCAATTTATTGGTATTATATTTGTTCTGGTAATCAACATTTGCTTAAGAGGGTTAGGGAACAATCATTACTTTACCAACACTCTAAAATTAAGCTCGACCAAAACAGAGCAAAAACAGAGCATTTTAATGTGGATAATATCCATGAAATTAAGTTTCATTTTATGTATTATGTTAATCCTGTTACCTAATCAAACCTTTATATTAACCCACATTGGGCATACTTGCTCTCTGCACTTACCAAACCAAAGAGAAACATAGAGGGGGAAAAAATGGATGCTTCTCATCTTCCTTCTTCATTTGCTTCAATGGCGGTTCTGCTTTTTGGTTTTTGTTTTCTTTCTCTGTTTCCAGAGTTTTCTGCAGGTGCAACAAGGCATTATACATTCAATGTAT
This sequence comes from Swietenia macrophylla, assembly GCA_032401905.1. Lineage (NCBI taxonomy): Eukaryota > Viridiplantae > Streptophyta > Magnoliopsida > Sapindales > Meliaceae > Swietenia > Swietenia macrophylla. The sequence continues at coordinate 5,744,089 of CP135581.1, forward strand.
GTTGTTACCACTTTGAGCAGCAGATTGTGTGTTCGTTTTCTCATTTTCTCATTATTTCTACATGTTCTAACTTTTAGCTGTGTTCTTTAATGTAATTAAGATTGTATACCACAATGTGACACGATTGTGTCACACAAGGAGCATTATCAGTGTCAATGGGCAGTTCCCGGGGCCGCGGCTGGTGGCATGGGAAGGCGATCGTGTCATCATTAAAGTGGTTAATCATGTATCAAACAATGTCAGCATTCATTGGTATGAATCTATCATGAAAATGCAAGTTAATTTCACTGTCACTCAATGTTACATGACATTGTGCATGTGCTTGTTTTGTTTGAGAATGCAGGCATGGTGTTAGGCAGCTTACAAGCGGTTGGGCAGATGGACCTGCTTATATAACCCAATGTCCCATACAAACTGGCCAATCATACACATATAATTTTACAATCACAGGACAGAGAGGAACACTTTTATGGCATGCTCATATTTCATGGTTAAGATCAACTCTGTATGGACCTATAATCATCCTCCCCAAACGCAATGAATCTTACCCATTTGAAAAACCCCACAAGGAAATCCCCATACTTTTTGGTAATAAGCAACAATTTTAGCTGTTTAAACTTTGAAGTTTTGATATGCAAATGTTGAATCATATGCATTGATGATATATGGGTTACAGGAGAATGGTTCAATGTAGACCCAGAAGCTATTATTAGCCAAGCCCTTCAGACAGGAGCTGCACCAAATGTTTCAGATGCATACACCATCAATGGTCTTCCAGGGCCACTCTACAATTGTTCTTCTAAAGGTAAAAATCTCTGGTTATCAAGTGTTAACTCTTCCAGGGCCAATCTAGTACAGAGTTTAGGGGGCCGCTGTTGGAATTCACTGGTAATTAAGGTGAAGCAAGATTTTGACATGTTTGATTTGGCCTAATTGCAGATACATACAAGCTTAAGGTAATCCCAGGAAAAACCTATCTGCTGAGACTAATCAACGCTGCACTCAACGACGAGCTCTTCTTCAGCATCGCCAATCACACCCTCACGGTGGTGGAAGGAGACGCCGTTTACATTAAACCTTTCGACACAGACAAGCTCCTCATCACTCCAGGCCAAACCACAAACGTTCTTCTCAAAACCAAGCCTTATTTTCCCAATGCCACATTCTTCATGCAGGCTAGACCTTACTTCACTGGCATGGGCACATTCGACAACTCCACCACGGCCGGAATCCTCGAATACAAGCACCCATCAAATCTCTCAATATCATCCACAAAGCTTCCTCTTTATAAACCAACTCTTCCTCCGATAAATGCAACTGGCTTTGTCGCAAACTTTACCAGGAAATTTCGGAGCTTAGCCAGTGCTAAATACCCTTCCAATGTCCCGCAAAAAGTTGACAGGAAATTCTTCTTCACTGTTGGGCTTGGGTCGAATCCGTGTCCCAAAAACACCACTTGCCAAGGACCGAATGGAACCAAATTTGCAGCTTCGGTTAACAATGTGTCATTTGCATTACCTTCAACAGCTATTCTCCAAGCTCAGTTCTTTGGACAAAATAACGGTGTCTACACTACAGATTTCCCGGTTGATCCACCAAACCCGTTTAATTATACGGGGACGCCACCGAATAATACTAATGTGAGCAACGGCAAGCGGACAGTGGTCTTGGCTTTTAATACAAGCGTGGAGCTGGTGATGCAGGACACTAGCATTCTTGGTGCTGAGAGCCACCCTCTTCATCTGCATGGATTCAATTTCTTCGTCGTTGGACTAGGTTTTGGAAACTATGATCCTAACAACGACCCGAAAAACTTCAATTTGGTGGATCCCATGGAGAGGAATACGGTAGGTGTTCCTGCCGGCGGTTGGGTCGCCATTCGCTTCTTCGCAGATAACCCAGGTACAAATTGCAGCAAATGCGTATACAATATCGTGTTACTGAAAGTTAATTGTTAGTGATGACCAATTTTGTGTTGATTTGTACGTGAAGGAGTGTGGTTTATGCATTGTCATCTGGATGTACACACAAGCTGGGGACTTAGGATGGCATGGATAGTTGCCGATGGGCCACAACCAAATCAGAAGCTACCACCCCCACCATCTGATCTTCCCGAGTGTTGATATTGACTGACCTATATGGGTCCGGATCGCCATTTTGCTTTCGAGTGCTCTTGTATCATCTTCCCTTTTTATAACTTAATAATTATTATTAATATTCTTTTTGGGTTTTGGTGTGTCTGACTCTCAAAAAAGAAACGAAAACATTTGATTTGATTGTGTTGGTTGATTGGGGAGGGTAAACAGCAGTTCAGGAATGCATGTCACATGGATTAATCTTGCATATTACAGCGATCAACCCAGCGAAATTGGCTTCTCCCCGGATTGCTTTTCTTTCTAGTAATGGTGTCACTTTGTTTGAGCTGCATTCATATCAAACCCAGAATGGGTAAAAAGTTGTTCGTATCATAGCCTGAGTGGTGATCGGTAGTGAATCCTACTATACTTGTTATGAAATTCAAGCAAATATGCCAATAAAAACTAAAATATCACCAGATTTTATGTAAAAAAATCTCTAAAAAAACTCAGACGAGAGCTCATTAAAACAAAACAAAAAAAAAAGAATGATTATAATATCTGTCTTAAACATCTAAACTAGAGTAAAATTTTAATGGATGTGAATGGAGTCAAACTAACATCATATTAGACTTGGGTTAAGTTCATAATGTACAACAAATATATACCTATACAATATCGCAGATCAGTCAAACCTGCAGTTACTTCTGCATACCATTATATACCGTCCTGGTTACCAACAACGAAACCACAAAAACAATGTTGATCCTGAACATCTCTAACCGGAGGATCTAACTGCTGATTAGTCGTGGTACCGATTATTTTCTGTCCAAGAGAATGCACGAAAGCAAGCAGCTGAGTGATTCATAATATCAAAGACAGGAACAATCAAGGATGTGCATGAAACTTGTTAATCAACTCATCAATACAACTGTCCCAAAATAAATAAGAATATGCATGAATCGAACCAAACATTGTCAGCAATAGAAACAAGCAATTTCCACATATTTTTTTGGGTAAAGCTAGACAAAATTGTGTCACATTTTTTTGGGATAAACAGAAACAAGCAATTTCCACATATTAACTTCATAACGCGAGTCAAACACAAGAAGTAGCTGGAAAGCATATATACATTTTAGAAGTTCATGTCCTATTACACGCTGCTACAGCATAAGCGTGGAGAAGTAATGCTGAAATTCTTGATCAATAGTTGGTCTCTGCTTGCCTCGTCGAGTTTCTGCATTCAAAAATACCCCAATCATTAAATGAACTAAAAGAGATGATAGGAAAGAAATAGGATTCTTAGACCTCCAATTCTACTGCCTAATCACAAGTGGCATAGCGATTGCTTTTTGCTAGCCTCATGCAATAAGTTTCCTTGTCAGACAAAATTATCTTGGTTAATGCTCCATCTTTTAGATGAAAGGACATATCGATTTGGATTCTCCACATTGGAGTTTCGAATTTATTCAATTTCCTTCTCTGCGACCTGTTCTGTGTTGTCATGATCATATCCTGAGCAAAGGTATTCAGCATGGCTTCTGAATTCAATTAAGTGCTCATCAAGATTCTCAGCCATTGATAATTTGCTGACATGAGGGGAAAAATGATGCTCTTCACCAACGAAAGTAAACTGCTTTTTACGTGAATCTCCTTCTGTTACTGCTGCACTGCCCACAGGGTAGCATTGGTCCTTGAAACTGCTGGAGCCCCAATTGAAAGAAGAGGAGGAGGGCCTATCATATGGCCACGATTTTCCATTCTCTACCTGAAATTAAGATTCACCATGCACAGACACAGAAGAATTGGAAACTTCTATAAAGTTATTGCTATCTCTTGCTGATTCATTTTCAGATCCATCATTGGCTGCCCCTCCCTTAATAATATTTGTAAGTAAGTCCTCTGTTTCTCATTTTTCATCCAATGTAGAGGGCAATTTGGATGGAAAGATTCCATCTGGCATTTAAGCTTTGCCATAGGCAAGCCCAATTGGTCAGCCTGCAACTTTCTTTTCTTGTTCAAGTCAATAATAGCAGTCCTCCGCATCTCATTGATGTGGTGTGGAAGCTGAAATTACTGATAGAGAAGGTTTGAAATCTGTTTCTAGTGGAAATCACATGTTGCAACATATAGTTAAATAAGAGATGTTTTAACATCAGATTCAATGTATTGTAGTTGAATAAAATTCAATTTAGTTGTTTAGTAATAGCTACTTGCCTTATACCGTCCTAGTGAAGCATGAATATGCACAATTTCAAACACAAGGAGATCGCAAGAGGGAGTATTTTGAGCTTCAAACATGAGGCAATAGAATTCAAGTCCATTTAATTCCAATTTATTCCAATAAGACTTCCATTGCCAATCCAAAATGAAGTTAAGCCAAAGGAGGAAAGTTATCACAACAGAAGTTTCAACTGCAAATGGATTGAATTCCTCTTTTTCTTAAGCTTCTAAACAATATACTAACAAATCAAACAAATTTACCAAAACGAGGGAAGAGACTATTTTCTTCAACACTTGCAAGCATAATATCACAAATACCTTGCATTTGTAGACAGTTTCCTAAAAGGACAAACATTGAGCAATGATGTCATGTCAGACAAACAAGTGGGAAGGTTCTTCCTGAAAAAACCCGAACAAGAATTTTCATCCTACAAAAAATTAATTGTATTATAAAGGTAGCTGGTGATAGGTGAATCCAGCACAGAGATCTGATAACTTATTCACAAAATCATACTTCAATCATCTCCATCAAGTTTTTCTTCCTATTGGCACATATATTTCGGTGCTAAAGCATTCCATCAAAACAAGACTGCATCCCATTCCATCTTAGCTGATTTCTGATGATTTTCCTGACAGATCCAATTTCAAACAGAGTGGCAAATAGCGTAAAAAACAATCCATCAAAGCAAGACTGCATCCCATTCCATCTTAGCTAATTTCTGATGATTTTACAGACAGTTCCAAGTTCAAACATGGTGGCAATAGCATCAAATCAAAAGATTCCATTTTGATGATAATAATTACTTGACAGAACAAAGATTGACCTGCTAATCTCAGACGGGTTGACGGCATCCACTTCCATTTCAGGCAGAGAGAACTATTGAAACCCACCCAGAAGATTAGATGGAGGATTAAGTTACTTGCCTTACATCTGGCCGCAAGTTAAAGCTCCTTTCAGAGCGTGTGAAACACGGGCTAGTATTATTAAGAAACGCCGATCTTGTCCTCGTTTTAGATATAATAAGGCGCGTAATTTGATGACTGGGATAAAACCAACGATGCCACGTCAGTGAATCCCAGTTAGCACATTGGTGGCCCCACGTTAAATGGTATGTTTTATTTTGTGTAAAATTACAGAAACTCCCTCATGTTTATCCAAATAACACTATTAGCCCCCTTACCTTGTCTGATTTTTCTGGCTTTGCAATCTTCAACAAGAAAACCGCATGGACCTAATCGGCAACCAACATTACGCAATCTTTTACTGAACTCTGATCAGAATGGTTATAAGAATAACCATATCCAAGCTGGTTCACTGAAGGAAACAAGTTAAAAGAAATGGATGAGTTCGGGAAAATAATGGGGTAAACTGAAGTTAGCACAAACTCTGTTTGCTTGAAATTACAGGGATTACGATTCTCAAGTAACGTTAAGAACGGCTCGTTTTCGGAGACTGTCGTCGGTACTTTTACATCATTTTCATTGCTCAGCTGGGATTTTGATTCCCCTATTTGTACATCGTGTGTTAAGTCTGCAAGCTCTACACTTGGAGAAACAAAAACAAAAGAAAAGGAAAAAAATGGAAGCAACCGTCCGAATTCTGTCAGCTTCGAGCAGCAGCGATGTGCTTTAGCAGTTGAGAAACTCGTCTAACACAAAGCCCTCCCTCTCAACCTCAGCTAACTAGCAACCAACAGCTTTGAAACTCCCAGGCTCGCGTTATTGCAGGAAAGTGATGTGTTAGACTCCGAACAGACTACATGCTAACTTTGGAAGTAGCTGCCGGGTGCTGTCAGAAGATCAGCTTTCACCCATCAGTTGAGGGTTAAAATGTTTACTGTTTTTGTTATTTCCAACGGGATGGCATGACCAAACAAATTCCGAAATCTATTTTGGCATTGGTGCAGCAGCAGTGTTATGATAGCTTGCACGGAATTGGAGACCAGAACCGATGTGTCTTGACGTGGGGCATACCCAGCTGAAGATATTTGGACCAAGAGCCTGAAGAAGTCATAAAAACCAGTTCACAAAATTGCAATGCATAATAAACTGGAGTGCATAAATAAATAGATGCATATGCATATATTAAGCTTCAAATCCAGATTGAAGTATATCAGAAGGACAAATGTTCCAACTGCAAGTTTGACCCTCTCATCATCTCTATGCCTCAGGAATATTTAACTTCTCGAACTAAAAGAAGAAAGAGAGAGACAGAGAAGAGAGGACAGGGAGAAAGGAGAAGTTTCCAACTATAACCATGTCCAGGCAAGCCAATCTCAAGGCACATTGGACTGACGTCCAGGCAGAGTAGCCAGCTACATGGCCGTGCTACAGCTTGACAAAACAGCAACCAACTCATCCAGGCAAGTTAACCCGCTCAAACCACATTGACTTCCATTTTATGTAATGAGCCTGATGTTAAGTAACAATCAGGTAGAACTCAGCAATAACAACCAAAACAAAATCACAGCTCAACATAAATTTAGTTCATCCCACTAACCTCAATAATATTGAAGGTTATTAACCACAAACATGAAATGTAGTAAACCTAAACTTTCAAGAAAGCATGGTAGTTTTGCACCTGTACGTGCACAAATATAGAAGGATTTCCAATGCAAATCAAAGTTGTGAAGGTGTTTAGGCACTTACTGTTATCAGATTTTCATAGACACCCAGATCATATGGATGCTTATAGACAGTCCCGCCTTTCTCTGCAAGCCACGAAGCTCTTACTCCTTCATGGTACTGAAAGAAATATAAGATTAAGAAAAAAAAAAAATGAGATGTTCTAAAAAAGCCAGTCAAATTCTAAAATTATTACAAGCCAAAGTGGATATATATTCTAATAACCTCTATGGTCGTTTTGTTCTGCAAAATGAGGTAGATATGCCAACCTAGAAGAACACCCAGTGCCACACTTAAGGGGACTAGCAACAGTCCAGAAATGAGCTGAAAAGTATACATGATAAGCAAAATCACTAACATGATAGGTTCTAACTCAAACCAAACAGCCATTGACATTACATAAGTCCTGAAAGATCCTCCACTTTGCTCCTCATCGTCAAGATCATCATTAGTTAAACTACCCACAAGCAAAACCTGAAATAAGTGGCCACAAAAAAAAAAAAATTATGATCTTATTTCGAATTTTCTCCACATGATAGAATACAATGGAAGTGCAAAATACAAGTAAAAAGGTTGCAATGTCATAAAAGTAGAGGAAACAACAAGCCAGAAAGTGTAATACACAGTGTAAGAGCATAAGAAAAAGCATTACAATAACTACAATGGTAAACATTCAAATTGTGTAATTATAAAAGAATTTTGACATACCAGGGAGTAGACGCATGCGACCACGGCATACAAAACAAAGATAAAAAAGACCTTATAGTTTGCATGGCCGACGCAATTACTTATCCAAATGCAGTGGTGATCCTTACAATCAAGAGGCATTACTTTAACAAATTACCCAGAAAATTTGAGATGAAAGGCATAACAGATAACATAGGTCACGCATACCATTCGCAAGACACATCTTTTGCAAACACGGCAATGATGCGCACGGGGAGGTTTATACTGAGAACACTTTTGACAATACCTCAAGTCTCCTCCCTGCAAAAATATTCAAGGATAGCCAGGACAGGTGAGCCAGGAGTTAAGCTCTTGATGGATAGAAAATAGCACATATCAACATTGTATTTAAAAACTTCAGACATCCAATTTTCTTTAATCCCAAATAATTAATTCTATCAGTTGATCACAATATTCATTTTTGTTCATAACAATGTTATGGGAAGATTCCTCGTGCCACTTCGTGATTTTGATTCTAAGATTTCATTTAACTGATATAAAGGTCAGGAATCATAATGGCATGGAGGTCATTTATTTGTATTATAATTGCAATAAGCATGGAATTTGTTTTGAAGGTTAATCATGTTCATGGCAGATTCAATGGAGAAAACACAAAGACAAACTTCAGTAACCACTACTTTCATTCCTTTCTTTTCATTAACATTTCAAAATCCTCACAAATGGTATTGGAATAGACTATGTTAATAAAGGATCTAGGCATTATACAAGGGGGAATATTGCCACTGACTCAGCTAGTCAATGTAACCAAACCTACAGATTCAAGGTTCAGATATGCCAGTAAAGGAAATATGATGTTTCAGATATGAATAATTAATATTGAACATGTGGCTCTTAAATGACAAGTATAGCAGCCCACATACAGGAAGCAACAGAACTTGTGAGAGTCAAACGATTTCCCAAACATTTCGACATTTCCTTGACATTGACGCATTTAGCTAGAGTCAATATAGTGAGAAAGGGAAGAGTTAAACTTAATTAACATGTAGACATGACCTTCATTGCCACAAGCACTTTGTGAAGTATTAAATGGTCTGCATATGCAGACCCAAGAGGAACCAAATGTAGATGACAAAAACTAGATTCAATTAACTGACAGCTGATAATAAATGACTTCCAGGCGAATTGCAGCTTGGATTTGTTTTTTCTTTCACATGTTAATACTTGCATAGAATATCACACATAGAGGGAATAACCTCAATTCATTTGTTTTAATCTATCCATTTGTCAAATAAGGAAAATACAATAGTGACGAAATTGCCAGAAAAATTATTGGATGTTAGAATACCATCCATTACGTCGTATTGATAATGCCTTAAAGCATAATATAGTTCGATACTGAAGCCAAAATAATGAACTTTGTTCCTAAAAAAGTAATGAAAACAAAATTCTCACATAAATAAGATACATTCTTGGCATTGCTTCGCGGGGTTCAGTTATGGTGGCTGTGAATTCCTCTCCACTATTTAATTACTATATCCTCAAGAAAATAAAGCAGATTAAAAATATCCTTTCATCATATATTGCAATGTTCACAGTAAAAAAAAAAAATTATTGTTTCAGCTAAAAATCTTCATGAATAACAACTCAACCAAGTAATCCAATATCCTCATTTCCAAACAAATCCTAAACTTGCTTGTCACCCATCTCTCAGAATCCTGTAAATTATATAAAAAATTACAGAAAAATGACAATATCATGCTTTAAATGTGTTCTACCCAAACTGAAGTGCAATATCTTCTTCTATCTCTCACCTCAGATCAGCTGTAATAAAAGCAATTATCACAGTAAAACAAGTAATTACTCAATGAAATCAAAAAAATTTGCAAGCAAAAATACCGCATCATTACAAGTCCAATAAAGAACATTATTTAGACACAAGTAATCAAAACAGAATCACAGACGACAGACACAAAATTTTAACCAATAATAACATACTATTCATGTAAGAAGCAAACTTATATGGAAATATTGGTGCACCTTGCGCTTGATCTCGTGCATAGGGTTTTGGTCATCTTCAACTTCAGGCATGTAATCGGATGGCACTCGGCCCGGATCCCTGGAGATAGCGACAGCGTAGTTGAATACACACAAGAAAGTCACAACGGTAAAAACGACGGTGTTCATTAAACCGGGAGAGGACATGAGACCGAACCAACGGTCAATGAAAACGAAGACAGTAGAGAAGTAAATGTAACAGATGGCTAAAACGACGACGGTTACGGGCAAAGAGAAAGTGAATCGCTGCGTCATCGTGTCGGTTCGAGAGACGAAGTTGACGGAGGCACCGACGTTATGAAACGACGGCGTCTCCGCGCGTTTTCTCGTTTATGAGGAGAAATGGCAAGAATTTGGAGGTCGTTGACGGGTCTGTACGATTCCAGATGGGGCGGACCGGTAACGTTATTTGGGAGTTTTACCTGGAGGGACTTCAAGTTTTCCAAACTTACAAAATACCCCAATTTAGACTGAAATATAATTTCTGTGTATTTAGAGTGCATGGATGGTTGAGAAATTATTAAAATAAATTATATAAAATTAAAGAGTTTTAAATTTTTTTTAATTATTAAATTAACATATTTTTAATTAAAAATGGATAAAATTAAACTAAAATGATTGAAATTGATTAATTTGTAACAAATAAACATGTAATGAAATAATAAAATATTTTTTTATGAATATTATTAAAGTTTTTTGAAAAATTAATTATTATATATTTTTTAATTAAATTAAGTTTTATAATTACATTAATTTAAATCGTTGTTGCATGGCTATTTTTCTTTTTAATGATTAAAATTAAATTTAATATATATAATTAATACATATATAAAATATAATCTCAACTGTTCAATTAAAATTAATTTAATAGTATTTAAATAGTGTAAGATACATTATAATATATTGCACTGGAATTGGGTTATAATGTATTAATTATTTTAAATTTTTTATTTGTGTTTTAAATTTTACGTTTTATATTTAAAATTTTTTATATTATTTATTTTAATTTTTTATTTTATATTTTAAATTTTATAATAAAAATATAAAATAAAAAATATCATATTTTACCAAAATTTACAATTAGGACCAATATAAACTACATAACCTTTGAGGATCAAGAAGTTAAAGCTTCATGGATTGATGCTGTATAGTCTGTCTAATCCTTCCCCTTATCATTTCTACTAATGCTCAAAGAGTTCAATAAGCCAAATGTTGGGTCATAAGGCTCACAATGGTGCAAATGTGTGCTAATTGTTTATTACTTTTAGAATGTGTGTGGTCTTTCATTCCTTTAATCTTCTTTGCTTTTTTGAGCTTAGTGACTTAAGGATTGCTTAATTGCCAACTTTCTATTTGTTATTTTAATGGTTCCTTCAATAATGTGCAAGAAGCCAAATTATTTATAATACATTTCATATATTTTATATTCAAAATTTTTAATTTTTTCATTAAATTATTTTAAATTTTTTTGTATTTTAATTTTTTTATTATATATTTAAAATTTTATGTTAATTATTTAAATTTTTATATCTTATATTTTAAATTTTTTATATTAATTATTTTAAATTTTATATTAAAATTTAAAATTTATTGTTTTTTTTTTTTTTTTTTTTTTTTTTTTTTTTTTTTTTCCAATATTAATTCGATATAACGAGATATTATCTAATTAATTTATTTAGAATTTTGTTAAATTTTTTTTGAAAGGATGAAAATAAAAAAATTAAAGAACTAAAAGGGACAAAATAAAAATATAAAATTTCATTGATTCAATTAATATTGGAATGTACTAATTTTACAATTGTATCCTACTCAATATCCCACCCACCTTCTTCAATGGAAGTGGGAACAAAATTATGGAAACGATAGGAAACATTGAAGGTACCCTTTGGCCATAGAGGCAAATAGGAAAAAGAGTTTGCAAAGAATGGAAAGGATATGAAAAAGGTAGAAGGATCTGGGTCCAAAAATATCAAGAATTTAACATTTTGGAAGATCAGACGGTGGAGGTGGCAGCTTTTGCTTTGGCCCTTTTCCATCGTTGACAAGCCATGCCATCTTCAAGCCCCAGCTGGTGTGTACTTCCAAATGGCAATGCATGAACCAAACACCTGCTCATGATTCATCAACAACAAATCAGATGACGCATCAAATTGGATTGACCCACAGGAAAACAAGATGATCCTATCGTGCTTTTGATCACAACGTTGTAACCAATCAATAACTAACAGGACATGGTAATCATGATTAAAGATGATAATCAACGAACCTGGATTGTCTGCGAGAAAGCGAATGGCGACCCACCCGCCAGATGGCACGCCCACCGTATTCCTCTCAGCAGGGTCGACGAGGTTGAACTTGGCAGGATCTTTGTTGGGGTCAAAGTTTCCAAAACCTTGACCAACCACGAAGAAGTTAAAGCCGTGAAGGTGAAGGGGATGGCTCTCTGCACCGATGATGCTGGTGTCCTGCATCACCAGCTCCACGCTCGTATTAAATGGCAGCGCCACAACTTTTGTGCCACTGTCTACCATAATTTTTTTGGGTGGTGTGCCGGTGTAATTGAATTTGAATGATGGGTTGGCAGGAAAATCAGTTGTGTAAACACCTTTAGATCTGTTAGAAAAGTGAGCTTGGAGTAGAGCTGTGCTTGGCAGCACGAAAGACACATTGTTAACCGAAGCTGCCAGCTTGGTATTGTTGGGTCCTTGGCATGTTTGATTTGCCGGACATGGGTTTAACCCTAGCCCTACCGTGAAGAAGAAGCGTCTGTCAACTTTCTTGGGGACATTAGCTGGGAATTTGGCTGTGGCCAAGCTACGGAGTTTCTGACTAAATTTCATGGCAAATTTTGTGTCATTAAACTTTGGCAATGCTAGTTTTAGGAGAGGGAGTTTCTTGTTTTTGTTCTTGGTGATCGGAGAAGGTTGCTCGTATTCGAGAATGCCAGTAGTTGTGCTGTTGTCGAAGGCCGCGGGACCAGTGGCATAAGGCCTGGCAGCAATGAGGAACGTAGCACCGGGGGCTTTAGATTTGGCCTTGAGAAGGACATTAGTGGTTTGTCCTGGGGTGATGAGTACAACCTTAGTTTTTACGGGTTTCACATAGACTGCATCTGTTTCGACTATGGTTAAAGTGTGGTTGGCGATACTGAAGAAAAGCTCATCGTTTAGCGCAGCATTGACCAGACGGAGGAGATAAGTTTTTCCAGGCTTCATCTTGAGCTTGAATGTGTCTGCATATGAAATGTAGGTAGTTCCATGTTTTAGGGTTCCACGAATGTTTCAATACCAAAAGTGGCCTTGTACTGAAGCAGTAATTGTTCGTACCTTTGGCTGAGCAGTTATACGATGGTCCAGGGAGACCATTAATGGTGAAAGCATCAGAAATATTTGGTGCTCCACCTGTTTGCAGAGCTTGGTTGATCATTGTTTCAGTGTCTATTTTCCACCATTCTCCTACAAGTCGAGCCAAGACTCACAAACATTAAAATGCAAAATATGGGCAGAAATGAATAATACTTTCAATTATAAAAAGCAATTAGAACTAGTATTGTAAATATACCAAAAACTATAGGAACTTCTTTAAAGGGTTGGGGAAATGGATAAGAAGCATGTCGCTTGGGGAGGATGACAATTGGTCCGTAGAGAGTTGATCTAAGCCATGAAATGTGAGCGTGCCAAAACAATGTCCCTCTTTGGCCAGTAACTGTGAAGTTGTACACATAGGATTGTCCTGTTTGAATTGGGCACTGTGTGATATATGCAGGTCCATCTGCCCATCCACTTCTTAGCTGCCGGATACCATGCCTGTTTTCCCAAATCCAATAATTACTGATAAATTTTCGGAAAGAAGAAAATCAACCAAAGGCAAAGAGGGAAGATCAATTTTCTTACCAATGAAGAGTGATGTTGTACTTGACATGGTTAACCACCTTGATTACGAGGCGATCACCTTCCCTGGCTATTATTCGAGGTCCCGGAAATTGTCCATTGACAGTCACGATGCTTTTTGTTTGACACAATCTTGTAACATTTTGCATCTTAATCTGATACGGAGACCAATAACAAAGATGAACAAGTCAAGCAATGAGACAAAAAATGTCAAGTTAAAATGGTACATAAAGCAATAAACATACGTTAAACTTGTAGTGCCTGGTAAGGCCAGCATGCTTTGCCACAGCCAGTTCTGGCAAAATCCACATAGCAAACATGAATACAAGAAACATGGCTCTCAAAAAGGAGGAAGGAAGAAGAAAGCTAGGACCCATTTGGATTTGTTAAGCTTCTTGCTGATTCTATGGATTAAGAAACTGATAGCAAGAGGCAAAGGGGAGTAGTAAGCTGAATGACACACAGATAATTGGATGGAGAGAAAGAGAGCAAGAGAGTGTGTTTATATAGCACGAAACATCAGGTGAGTTTGTTGATTAGGTGATTGACGAATTGAGATCATCTTGCAGGCAGCTAATGGCTTCCGCAACAAATTGCAAATTTGGTTCGACTAGCTGCTGGTCATGCATTGCTTTCGAGTGTCATCCAAGCCGGATAATGTAATGTTAAATCATTTTTTAACGGTATTTCTTCAACTCTAAACTATGCTTAATGCCCATATTCAATCAACATGATTGTGATTAACAAAAGCAATGGCATTGGGTCACTTTCAGTCAACTTGGTTCATGTAGTTGCAATTTCTCTGGCTGTTAATTAATTATTACTATTGATGGGGCAGTTTGGTGCAATCAACGTTCAAGTCCTTAAAATTCATATTTTCTTCAATTAAAAACATAAATTTTGTATTTTATAATTAAATTATCTTTACAATATTAATTTTTAACTACGTAAGAATATAAAATTTATTGGATAAAAAGGTTTTTAATTATTTTAACAGGCATTACATCCACAATTTATTCAATACAAGTAGATACATTATATCCGGAATGTTATTACTCTCAAATGAAATGAAAGTAACATGAATTAATTGATTGATTGATTGAGAGGAAAATGAAGTAACTTGATTTAGTACAAGTTAATTAGTGATGGAGAGGGATCGAGTTATGAGTAATTAGGGTAAATTGTGTGGAGGGTTTGGTTGCTTCAATCGATTTCTCCTACCGTTGATGCTTGATAATCAAGCCAAAAAGAGGAAAGGGAGTTGCACCATCTCTGTTAGCTGTCGTCGGTTGTTCTAATCTCGACTAGCCGTAACAGATTTTGATGTTAACCTTTTGTTCTTCCTTATTCGTTGGACAAAACCCTATTTATAGTACTAATCATGCAACAGCTACAACGTTTTCAACGTTTTAGTGTTTCTTTTGGCTGCTGTTATCTTAGTTAACATTGCTATCTATTGTTGAGTAGATTGCACAGCATATCTGTGGGTAGATGTTCTATTTAGCCTCATATGAGGTCAATAACTAGAAGAATAAATAAAGAAATCTTTATGATCTATTAGTAAAGATAAAAAAAAAGAAGAGTTAATCTTCTCTTTAATAGCATTTATTAACTAGAAAACCATATACATCAACCTCAAAATAAATTTTAAACAGCACAGTCTTACCAACTATTAATTAAAAAAAAAATTTATTAATTAGTTATAAATAAAAAATTTAAAAAAGATTTCACGTAAATTAGATTAAAAAATAATTAAATAACAAAATTTTCTTTAATTTTTTATTTGTAATTAATTAATAAATTTTTTTATATGATCTTATTACATCAATATAATTAGTATAATAAAACTGTTTTATTTAATTTTTTTTTAATTTAATAAAGATTGAACCATTCATAAGATAAAAATTTCTAAATTCAAGAAAAATTTTATTAAAGAGCAAATTGCATCGATTTGATTTGGGAATATGCCACCTACCATAATTTTTGGCCTAAAATTATGATATTCTTCTTATTTTTAAAAAATAGTCAAGTACCTTGATATTATTTCTATTAACTTTTAAAAATTACGTTATTTA
Organism: Swietenia macrophylla; assembly: GCA_032401905.1. Lineage (NCBI taxonomy): Eukaryota > Viridiplantae > Streptophyta > Magnoliopsida > Sapindales > Meliaceae > Swietenia > Swietenia macrophylla. Next base: position 5,759,719 of record CP135581.1, read on the forward strand.
TGTCTCAAGACACCTCCTAATTTAATTTTTTAAATTAAAATTATGTTTCTTGTCCCACACTTTTTGAACAAAAAGTAAAAATAGTATTGATTATATAATAGAAATTAAATATGATATTTTTTTGACGAAGTCCACACTTTTTGAAAAATAAAAATAATTTTTATTTTAGAGTCTTAGGGTATTGGATCAAAAATTTTTTTTTATTTTATATTTTAATGATAATTTTTTAATTAATTAGAAAAGTCTCAGAGAATTGATCTGAAAATAATTTAAATATTAGAATATTGAGCCAAAAATTAAGAATTCATAATCATATTCTCTTATTAATCAAAACTAAAATATAAAATACCTGAAAAATAAGGAAAATATTTAAAAATTAGGCCAAAAATTAAGAGATATTGGGATGTATCCCCATTCCATAAACAAATATCAAATTTATGTACTATAATTTATACTTACGGGTGAAGTGACAAAATAAATATAATGTCAAAATCAAGATTTCTTTTGCTATTGCCAAATTATCATGTTTAATATCGATATTTTATAATTGCACTTAATTTGAATTTCTTCCTATTTACTTATCTAATGGAGAGTTTGCAAGTAATGAAAAAATGTGATTGTCATTATTAAAATGAAGAGATAAAACAAATACATGAAAACACAAAAGGGGCCGTGACCCAAAGCTGTGAAGGGCCAATAAGTTACACTCTGGCAATCGATCAAATCTCTGCAGAGACAACAAAATTAATCCACGAGTGACTGACAAAATTGGATCAACAATTGGGAAGATCTGCCGGTGGAGGAGGCAGCTTCTGACTTGGAAGATTTCCGTCTAACACAATCCAAGCCATTCTCAAACCCCAGCTGATATGCACCTCAAAATGGCAATGCATGAACCATACCCCTGTGAAAGTAACATGAAAGTTAATATAATCTATTGTGTGACGTGTTTCATCTTGTTGTATGCATGGTCGTTAATTACTTCACCTGGGTTATCTGCTCGGAACCGAATGGCAACCCAACCACCGGACGGCACGCCAACGGTGTTTCGCTCTACAGGGTCGACGAGATTGAAGTTTGCAGGGTCTTCGTTAGGATCATAGTTTCCAAAACCTTGTCCAACAACGAAGAAATTGAAGCCATGCAAGTGGAGAGGGTGACTCTCAGCGCCAAGAATGCTTGTGTCCTGCATTACTAGCTCAACACTGCTGTTAAACGGAAGAACCACGACTTTTGTTCCGTTCATCACGTTTGTATTGTTAGGCGGCGTGCCCGTGTAGTTAAATTTCATTAACGGAGTTGTCGGAAAATCTGTGGTGTAAACGCCGTTTTGTCCGAAGAAGTGAGCTTGGAGAAGGGCAGTGGATGGAAGAATAAAGGAAATGTTGTTCACTGATGCTGCAAACTTGGTTCTATTATTTGGTCCCTGGCAGATTTGGCTTTTGGGACAAGGGTTTGATCCTAGACCTACTGTGAAGAAGAAGCGTTTATCTACATTCTGGGGTACGTTAGCTGGGTATTGTGCATTTGCTAAGCTACGAAGGCTCCTCGAGTAATTGAAAGCAAAGGCAGTGTCATTAAGAGCAGGTAGTATTGGTTTGAACAGCGGCAATTTCTTTATTGAGATTGAAGAATGGGAAAAATTGGAGGGTTGTTCATATTCAAGGATACCAGCAACAGTGGAGTTGTCAAATGTGCCTTGGCCAGTTGCATACGGTCTAGCAGACATAAGGAAAGTTGCAATTGGGTACAAGGGTTTGGTTTTCAGGAGAATATTTGTCGTCTGTCCTGGAGTTATCAGAAGTTTATCAGTCTTGAAAGGTTTAATGTAAATGGCGTCTACTTCAACAACAGTAACTGTGTGGTTTGCAATACTGAAGAAGAGTTCATCGTTGAGTGCAGCGTTGATCAATCGCAGAAGGTAAGTTTTTCCAGGCTTCACCTTTAGCTTGAATGTATCTATAACCAAAGATACGATCACATTCACGTAATATATTCAAGAGATGTACAAAACTAAGCTGCTAAAAGAACAAGTGATTTATACCGTTGGCTGAGCAATTGTACAAGGGGCCTGTGAGTCCATTGATGGTATAAGCATCAGAAACATTCGGACTTGCACCTGTTCGAAGAGATTGGTTGATAATTGCTTCAGTATCAGCATTAAACCACTCTCCTGCAATTTCAGCATCGCAGTTTAATCTGTCAGTAAATTTCAAACCAAAGAGAAGCAAAACAGAAGTAAATTTCTTAATTATTTACCGAATATGACAGGAACTTCTTTGTATGGTTTGGAAAATGGATAAGGCACGCCACGCTTTGGAAGAATGACAAGGGGACCATAAACTGTAGCTCTTAACCATGAAATATGGGCGTGCCAAAATAGAGTTCCTCTTTGTCCAATAATTGTGAAATTGTATGCATAACTCTGGCCAGTTTTTATGGGGCATTGAGTTATGTATGCAGGACCATCAGCCCACCCACTTTGTAGCTGCCGAATCCCATGCCTGTACCAATAAACAATTCACAGAAACAATTATTGATAGGATTTAATTTAAAAAAACCTGTCACAACAACGTTATGTTGAGAAAATATTTGGTCTTAATACCAATGAATGGAGATGTTATTTGCAACATGGTTAACAACTTTGATAATGACTCGATCTCCCTCTCTAGCAATAATTTTAGGCCCTGGAAACTGCCCGTTTACTGTAACTATGCTTTTGGCATGGCATAGTCTTGTCACATTCTGCAACTTAATCTGCAAAAGCAATACGCCAAAACTGTTAAAGAGATTCAAATATTTTCAAAAGAATGAAACTAACCTTAGGATTTCATGCAAATGCTATATGATATGTCACTTACATCGAACTTGTAGTGCCTGGTAGTGCTGGCTACAGCAAACCCAGGAAGGAGACAGCATGTTATCAATGAGAGTAGAAGAACGAGGCAAAATAGAACAGAAGCAGCCATTTTCAGTAAGCTAGCTCTGAAGAGACAAGTTCTTGTTTGAACAACTTACAGCCCTTGAGAATGTTTACACACACACACACACACACACACACATATAGGGAGAAAAGGAGAGGGTGTTTGGTCGATTAGGTAATGAATTAGACGGTCGAATTTTTGCGATTGTTAAAGGCTTGCAGGTGTTTTGAAAAGACGAGTTATAGTTTGAACAATTCTAGAGTGTTGTCAAAGACAATCCATTGTGTGTGACCAGCTAGAACTTGTCTTAGTGTCAAATATTTCCTTAATCATCATTCACTAGCTAGTGTTTTCAAGCCAATTAGATCCTGAAGATCTTGATCTAATTGACAATTTTTGAATGTTTTGTGTCAACTACTATGTTGTAACAAACCATATAGGCTAGTTGGTGCAACATATAGCCTGTGGAAGCAATAATAAACATGGTGGGTAACAATGTTTTAATTTCATGCAACAAATAATATCTAATACTAATTGTAATTGTTGGTGATGAAGCAAGTCAGCTTCAGGATTAATTGTAATTGGAATTGTTGGTGATGAAGCAAGTCAGCTTCAGCATTTGTTTCTGCCAAGCAGTTGTTATACAGTCTTGCATCAATAAGAGCCTTTTCATATTCATGAAAGAGATGTAAAACAAGACTGGTCAGAAAAGCTTCTGTTGGGTGAAGAATTAGCCTGAGCTTTAAGAACTTTTACGCAAGTGACTTGGAGGAGGTTCAGAGTGGATAAACAAACGAAGCAAAGGTCCAGCGTTAATTAAACTTTGATTAAGATGCTGGCAATGATCAGGTCCCAGAGTCATTACATTTCATGCAGTTTTCAATTATAGATTAGACCAAAACTCGAAAAGTAGATCTTGTCATGGACTGCCTCACAACTTCGAATATTAGGACCCAAGTGACCAGAGTTGTTAAAGAAATTGGGCTGAGTTGGGATCTATCAAGAATTTATTATGAACTTAAGTAAAAAATAAAAATAAAAATTCGTCATGGGGTTTAGATTAGATAGAGATTCATCATCAATCTGGATTAGACAGAGTTTGTCAAACTTAGGTTTGACAGTCTGGATAAGAGATTATGATACCTATAATTGATTGAGTTCTTGAATCTAATATTAGTTATATACGTTTACTAATTTAATGTTAAATTGGAATTTTATTTTAAAAATTTGTTGAAAATTCAGGCTGGCCATCTTTCATATTTTTCAATAATATAAAAGAATTTTTTTAAAAAAAAAAAAATTTGCCACCGTATAAACTAATCCAAGAAAGACTCATGAACAAAATGATACCTTGAACTAGGCAATAATATTAAACCAAAAATATATATTATTAATAATTATATAATATTTGCGCTAATTACACGTGTACCCAATAAAAAAAATTTAAATTTGTGGGACCAGCAACATTACAGGCCCAGGCCGAATCTCTGAACAGCCAGATCACACCGTACTTGGGCCAAACCGATTCTTGATTTTTCGAGATCAAATTCCATCCATACATTTTGTTGATGATGATGACCAATCACGTAAGCTTCCACGCCTAGCAAATCAGAATTTCCAAATGTGAAGCAATACACTGAATCACTTCCCCTCACTTCGCCCGGTGCCCGATACAAGAGCCGGTCACCCGATACACTCATTTCGGCGCCCTGAAACACTAGCGTCACTGTTGGTAACTGAGGTAGTATGGGTTGACTCAGTGGAACTCGGTAACACAAATCCATTGCTCCTTGGAATACGAAACTTTGATCCTCTAAAATTTTTAAAATGCTTGTCGTTTGGTTCAAGAACTCGTTTCTCAAAGCAGTGTAAGCTTGGCCGACTAAAAAAGTGAACTGGGTACCTGAATCCACCATGGTTTGACCCGCCCCGGTGTGGTCTGGTACAAATACTGATTTCGGTATTGGGAGCAGCTTATCTGCAACTTTGATTCCTTCAAGCTGAACCGTGTAAGCAACTCGATCAAAATATGGTAATGGAGTTGATATTTGGATTAATGGCGTGTAATGTAACGGCAGGGGCCACGTTAAATTGGCATCGCCGAGTAATAAAACGCCCGAAAAGTCGGCTCCCGCTATGCAATACGAGAACTTTGGGAAACCCATTTGGGATACAAAAGATAATGAGCCACGGTTCATGCCCATTAACCCGGTGTTTTTCGAGTCTTCATCCGAGTTGGAGCTGAATACCGAGTCCATGCACCCAAAAACCAGCCCCGGAATCTCGGAAGACCCGATAAAAAAGTTATCAGACGCAAGATTGCCTTCTGATGAAGAAGCGTCTGCGTAGGAGAGGGTAGCGTGGCAGAGGCTCTTGTTGTCGCAAGAAGCCGGTATGGTGAAGTCTCGCGTCTGGTTCGTGCAGGTGGTTGAAGAACAAGGAACCGGTTTATAAGAGGATGACTCGTTCGGGTCAAACGTAGTCGGGTAGGAATATTGGGTCTTGTTACAGTGAAGCCAAGAAAGTTCGCTACCTGTGTCCAAAACCATGGAAACATTCTGCGGAGGCGTGCCCACCGTCAAAGAAACAGTAAGGCTAACGTTGTGATGAAAGGGAAGCTTGTTTGGTGATCTTGGGACGGACCCAGATGGAATTCCTTGAGTTTTGAGGGATAGTATAAGCATGTCTGGTAAAGAAAGACCGAACTGGATTTGGATCAAGAGAAAGTGAAGAAGTGAAAAGTACAGAGATTGTCGACATGGGTTAAAAACATGGCAACAGAGAAAGTAATTTTTCATGGTAATGCAATGGTTGGGAAGCATGCAGAGAAACTTACGGTAAATGAAGTTATACTTGAGAGTTATGAAGCAGATGTGTATTTTTGTAACAAACAGGTTGAGAAATCTTGGAAATATACTGAAATCTATGGAGTATTTGTACTCTGAGTTAACTCAGAAGCTTCTTTTCTAGGAGAGGAGATTGGTTGAGATCTGCAGAGGAATAGCAGCGAGTCGGTGCCATTTTGGGAGATTTTTTGTTCTGATTTGTGTTTGTTCAGTGTCAGTGTCAAGTTTGGTTACACGTTTTGCAGTTGTTTGACATGAAGAACTGTCCAAACTTTGAGCGAATACTAAGTTGAGGTCTCGAAAGAATCAAGTTGTTAAACCTAATATGCAGCATATTATAGGGCAGCTATGATTGATAAAGACGGCCATTCGCAGTCATTTAGGAAGGGATCCAACTCCAAAAAGACTTGTGTCGTGTAAAAATAGATTGTCTTGCTTTCTGTAATCAGTAATCTTTCTATTTAGGACCAAATTTACGGCTACTTTTCAATAGAACACGTGCCAAATGCCCACTTTGTAGATTAATTCTTTTTTAGTCTCTCCTTTCACTGTTCATCTTCTTCCATCTTCTGTTCTGGCTTTCTGTTGTTCTGAGAATGGCGTGTGTTGTGTACACAGTTCCGATCTGAAGCAGTGTACTGGGTACCCACCTACCTGGCATTCTTGTCTACTTTTATTTTGCTTTGGTTGAGCAAAAAAATAGTAAACGACATTAAATGCTTTGTTAACTAACAGTTTGACACGGCTTCATGTTTGGAGGAAGATAATCAATGATCAATTAATTCAGCCAAGGCTTAATCGTCAGCTGATTGAAATTAACAAGCATAGATCAGATTAGGTAACTAGTATTTATACATTTGCCTTACAAATGCATTCGCAGGTGGGGCCTGAGTTTTTTGAAGTACGAGACGGGTTTTCAAAATATAATTCCATCAATTTGAGCAAAGAACCAAATGTTAGAGCCACAATCAATGCCCATGTGGCTTGTTTCAGAACCACTTCTGGGTGCACGTATAAGAAGGGCCGTAATTATGAAGTCAATTAAGGTAAAGAGTTTGGTGAATTAAAAATTATATTCAAGCATGATTCAACATGAGGTTAATGCAATTTACAGGATGAAACATTACCGAACTAAAACAAGACACAGGAGAAGTAACAAGAAATTCACGTGCTCTGTTTTGTACTAGATTGTTAAATCCAAGTTCAGTCTTTCTTTGTTTTTAAATAGCGTAGCAAGTCGGTTGGTTGCACATGCTATGCTGAAGGACTTAAAGACACAGATTGTGGTTGGGTTGGGTCCATTTGTAAATTGGATGATTCCCATTTCGATGAAAAAGTCTTGGTGCTTCACGATTTAAAGAAATTTGCAGTCCTACATTGTTCATTTGTGTTTTCATTAGTAATGGAAATTCTGTCGGAACAATGAAAACGATAGGGCACCTCCCAACAATTAGCCTTAAAGCATCAGCTGAAACTGTATACTTGCAGAATTTAGAGGCAAACCTTGCTTTTTACTTCAACTTCATGATGTGCTTCAAATCATATAAATGATTTGAAAGCATACACGTGATTTTTGAACCGTTAGATATTGATGGATAGCGGTGTAATTGCGAATGCAGGGGCACATATGAATTTTCTTGAGTTTTTGAGATTTTAGACGAATTCTTAAACCATGTTCTCTATCTATTATAATGTTAAGCTGAAAGATAAACAGTAATACATAACTGATAGTTTGAGATTCTACTTTTTAGCCAACTTTTGGAGACCCTATTGGTCCCCTATACAAGGGCCACCTCAGTTATAATGATATTACTAGTCTTCTGAATATTGGTAAATCAGAAGTGAACAGAAACTTAGCATTTGCAATGCGCATTCATTTTCCATTATTTATAGCAAGTGTACGACTTTTACTTCATCTTTCAGCCATTGAAGCCTGTCACAGTTCACCAAATCATAAATAATATGCTGGAAAAGTTTTGCACTTTTACTTGTTTACTACAGCGAGAATGTGCAGGGTTTGCTTTGAATTCTATAATATGAGATTCCAAGACAAAGATGCTTTTCTTTTCAGACCAAAATCTGAAAACATAGCATCTGATGAAATGGGAAAAGCATTTTTTTTTTTAAAAAAAAAAAAAGAGCTGTCGGTACTCTGTACAAGAAGAATTAGAATAAAAGGCACACTTGATTGCCATCCTGAACAAAGAAAGTGAATGAATAATATGCTTTATAAACTTGGAGGTTTTACTGTAACAAACATAAATGACTAGAGATTCTCTTCCAAAGCCCTCTAGCAAGTTCGTTTTACTGTAAGCTAGGAATTTTCTCTAAGTTTGCTCCCACTGACAGAGAATATATATGTAAGGTATAGTAGAGTCCTCTGACTTGTCTATCAGTAGATTTTGTTGACTATTCTTGAAATGGCTGAATATGTGCCAATGCAAGCACAAGCTGTCCCCACAATTATATTCACAAAGCAAACTGTTATCTGATGAGATTGAGAAAGAAAGAATTTATTAGTCGCCAAACTGCAAAAATGAATGACAGGTACACTGCTTTATCAGTCAACTATCCTTGCAAATGAGAAGAACTTGGAATATATTAATGCATGCTGGAGAAGTGAAGAATTCTTACCTCCCACTTAGATATTCTACCATTAAGTATTTTGAGGTAGCACACACATGGGAATATTAGAGTCTGCAGTAAAAAATTGAGAGAAAGTGATTCATAACTGGGTTTTCTTATTCCGTTTAAGCATAAAATCTGAGTTCGAGTATGTAGAGAAGACTTACAATTAGCATTGCGAGTAACGATCCAATTAGTGACATCATAATGCCTGCAATCCAGTTGAAAGGGAGCAGCTTAGTTGACAAAGCATTTGTCAAGAAAATAAGGATTCACGTTAACTGCAACAGCAAAATATTCTTACCGAAGTAAGGAACTGAAAGTGCCGCAATTAGTGTTGAAATCACTATAAGAGTTCTGATGATTATTGAGACGGAGTAAGATTGAAGTTGTTTTGAAGGCATGAGTTCCTCTAAACTCAATGCAATGGGTGTAAGCGTCATGGCATACTTTGACATTGGGATCAAAACCTAAAAGAGAAAAAAGAATGAATATGAGAAGAGTAATACAGACTGATATTAAGTATTATCAGCATCTCTGCAGTGTTTGAACTAATAACAATTTTACTAGTCCAATCACTTGATCTGGACTGGGGCTACGCAGAAGGACAAGGAGAGTAATGAATTGGGTTCCTTATCTTACTGTTGTCCAGATTGCAGCGTTGGAAGCCACAAATTCTTTGGGAAAATTTAGGGTGAACTGAGACTGGACTGAATCACCAAACATGAGGAAGCCACAGGTTCCTACCCCCGTGTACAAAATCCAACAAAAAATAAAGCTGCAACACAATTGACAGGTTATGTAGAAACTAGATAGCAAGTACTAGTGAACAAAGGCAAATGATCATTTATGTGCTAAAAATTCCACTAGTGTTTCACAAGAGGGATACTTGTTTGTACTTAAAACTGCTTGATGTCTTTGAATATTAAGCCAAGAGTGTTTAATTTATCTTGTAAATAAGAAACAATATGGTCACCTGATTATCAGAACCATCGGAAATTGTGATGGTTCTTTCATTGAAGAATATATATTTGGAAAAACTGAATGGCCTGCGTAGCAAAATCCATATATGCCGAATGTGCCAGAAAGATTTGCAAGGTCTAGGGCCGTTCCACTAGCATGAAATCCGACCTGGTTCACAACACCAATCCATAACAAGCAAAGCACAACTACGCCTGTTGTGATAACTCCTCCAACTAAACACACATGTTCTAACAGTTAGCAGATAGTAGAGATACATGCAAGAGATGCTAAGAAAAGTGATGATCACGAGAAACTGAGAGGAACACAGATAAGAAACCTGAGATGTATGACAGTAAACTAAGGTCTCGAAGCCAAACAGTCGGAAGAACAACCAGGGTTGCTGTTATGGACAAGAGGTGATGAGGATCAAGATGTATTCCGGCTAAATTCATGTTGGCGTTTGGAAACAATGATTCCAAGTTATCACCCATGATAATCAGGTACTCAATACTAGCAGCCTACAGTACAGACAATAGTTGTTCACCTTTTAGCTCATGATAAGAACAGGGCTCCAAAATAATCATAGAATTGAAACAAGCGTACAGGGATAAATTCTTGCACTTACATATAATTCCAAGTATAGAACTATCTGCAATTGACAAAATCCAAGCTGTCAGTGTCACTTTTGAAGCAAGGATATGAATGAGCTTGTACTGATACGGTTATAAGATATGCAAATGCCTATTAACTTTGGAGAATTGAAATCTTAATTGAACTCACAGCTATAATCACGCGACCAGGAATTCCAAAAGCAGCCTGCCCAATATCAGGGTAAGTTCGAAGCCCAGGAGAGCTATCTAGACATTGCTTCAATAGAATCCCAGTATAACAAGAAATGCCGCCAAAAATTAAGAGCAGTGAGAGACTCAACCACCCCCCTTCTTTGACTGCATAAGGAGTTGCAAGCAATCCTACACCGCATAGAACATTGATTCCTGCATAAAAGGTACACAGGAGCACCAAGAATTAAAGGGTATGGCACAATCATAAACTTTAGAAAGAAATGAATAGCTATAATGGCAAGATTTTGACAGAAAACAAAAACTTGACATCAACTTCTATTTCTTCACTCTGAATATAGAGAGGAGAAGAGTGTAGAACTTTTACCGTTGAGAACTGATTGAGCAAATGAACACTCCTTTGTGGATGGTAACTCACTGAGAGAGAATTTTAAACGGGAAGATAGATTTGAAATGGCATCGACTTTTGGGGAAGGCACTTCCTCTTTGCCTAAATCAGAAATGAGTAGTTTACTGAGGGAAGATTCCAAATCAGGACCTTGATTTCTCTTGTATAACGAAGACACGGAACCACTTATTCCTGTCAGACTTGTCCCTTTAAGGAAACCAATGGAAGGAGATGTGACAGATGATAAGATGTCTATCGATTGCCTGCACATATATATACATATTCAACAGAGACAGATCAAGCAATTAGAAAATTTATCTGTTTATTTATCTTCTATTACAAATTGTTGGCAAAGACAATTGGCTCTCCTTTGATAATTAGATATCAGAGTATTTTACCATAGAGCAAAACCAAAATGTAAGCCTCACTAGTATTCTATCAGACACCTGACCGTGATGCAGATGCAAGATGCAATTGGCTTGTATGGCTAATGATGACAAAATAGAGACAATGCTGCAGATTAAACAAGAACTCCATTCTGTGACATCTCTTGGTTTATAATTGCAGTAGCACAATGCTGAATTATCCAAAAAAACGCTCATACTGACAACAATATAAGAATTGAACAGGAAATGACAAATTCAATAATGAAAAGGCATATTAAAGATTGCGGAACAGTACGGTCCAATCCTATAACCAAGTAGATATTGTCTGTTTTAAACTTTAAAATACAAGACCTTCACCATTTTCTTTTGACCAGAGCAAACTTATATATAAAGCCTTCCAAACTCACTTCGCTAGCAACATGAAATGTGACACATTGAACCATCCGTTGATTCAATTATATATTCCTCAAATGTACCGACTAAAAAGGCTGAGTGCATTAGATAACAAACCTGTAGCTCTGAGGCCATGAAGTGATAGTGTCTACGCCATTAGAAGGGCATCTGGTGGGAGTGGAGGGGACAGAGCTTTCAGATCCTGTATCATCATCATCATCAATTTCGCACATCCTATCCGCCTGATTTTCTTCATCATCCGTCAGCATGTCATCCTGGCGGATTCGCCCAAGATCCTCATCCTGCATCTTCATCTACTTCCTCTTCTTGGCGATTCAAAGGCAAGTAAATACCAAAAACACAATAATAAACCAACCTGCAGATGCAACTTTTCTTCCAGGTACCAGGAACATAAATGTACCCAAGGTGGAATGTTGTGCAAGTTAAAATACTTCAAGGAGTTAGCGTAGAAAAGCAACAGGCAAAACACACACTTCAAACATGTGGACAACCCAATGCAGATATGTCGTCCTGGTTTCGTCAACTGGTGAATCCGGGTCACTCGGGGATAGACAGCGTGCATTTCTGTAAGCCTTAAGTTAAATAAAACAAGAATCTTGTGCAAGTATAAACTTGTCAGACCAGTTTCACAGAAGAATTAATGACCGAGTATTAATAGCAACCATGGAAATCCCGACTTTTGGCTGTTTATTTATCATGTTTCCATATTTGTAATACTTTTTCTTCCGATTTCCCTGTTGTCTACATGTCGTTCACTGCTTATAATCAAATATTGTTTTAATTATTTAGATAATTATTTATATTTGAATTTAGAAAACGATTAGTTATTGTCTTACCATTTATATCCAGTCTCTGTCAGATATCATCGTTTTTTTCCTTCAAATGTGCCTTCACTTATGGTCAAGAACTTCCCGTAACGTAGGAGATTAATTATTCTCTCTTCATTATTCAGCAATAGGCTTCTAATTGCTTCTAACCAAATTTAAGCTCTGTTGTTGTTCATGCTTCCTGCTCATGATTATCGTGTTTTAGAAATACTCCGCGGGGGAAATTCTGACTCCTTGTGTTCATACTTCTAGTATCCATGGTGGTTTTGGAATAGCTGACGCAGGGATAGTTGGACCCGCAAAAGTTGATCCAAAATTAGGCTAAAGTTTAAGACTAATTGTACATTATCTTGTGGTTATCGGGCAGCTCATAACGTAGATACAGAAGCATTGACATTGGAGACACCGAGGAAAATAGTAGATTTGACAGTCTAAAGTTTTGACATCTTAAGATAATCATCGTAAAAATGAACACAATATAATGCAAAATGATTGAAAAACAAGCTGTCTTTGCAGAAATTTCAATACTAATTAGAATTTCTTCTTGCTTTGCAGGAAATTGCAATTTTAAGATCATTTTGAAAATTCTTTACAATTTATCAAGGATTGATGATTTTACATGTGCTTTGGCATTTGCAGTATGAACATGTTATTAACCCACCAAAAGAAATGAATGTAAAAGAGAGAAATGATCGGGAAATATGGTACCAATTAGGCAAATATATTGCCATGTAAATTGGCATAGACACTTGCAAATATATTGTCATGGTGATGACAGTAGGAAAACTTGATGTAGCAGTGTAATAGTGTTAAGAGCAAGGGGCTTTACATTGTTAAAATTACAGCAGGTGAAGATCAAGATTACATGACAGAGGAGACGGCAAGAGAATTTATGTATCAACTTGGCTGAGCTTGCCAAGGCCATTGCAACTAGCACATACAATCTGAACCTAGGTCCTTTCGTGCTGCATTTGCCCTCCGGTTTACCCGACTTGCCAAGAAAACCAGTTCCGTCGCATTTAGGACACCTATGGCAAGCACAGCAATTGGAAACTCAAAAAAAAAAAAAAAAATATATATATATATATATAGAGAGAGAGAGAGAGAGAGAGAGTAAATTGGCAAGAGAGAAAGGTGTTTGTAAATATGATTGCAGATCATTGCTGGAGAAGAGGATAGGGAAAGCCGTTCCAAGCAGGGCATCACCTGCCACATCAGCGACAAAGTAAGTCGTGCTATCGGCCGAGACGTCTCCTGCAGTTGCAAAAATCGTCAATGATCTCTTGTTTTCTTCAAGCTCTTGACCGTTGGTGTTGGCAATGCACAAAAGCCAGAGACAAGGGCTCCTTGCCACTGACAAATTCTTCACTGTATTACTGGCATAACAGCTCTGCAGAGACGATATTGATGCCATGTTGCTAATTGCCATTAAATTTACTCCGAGAATGTGCCTAAATTGGCTAGAGAAACGAGCCTGGACAAGGCTTTTGGAAAAAGTGTGTTGTCTAATGTCTAATGTACGTGATTGCTACTACATGCATAAGAGCCACGTCAGAATTCTTGAGATTCTTTCGCCTTCCTCTGGTTAGGTGGCCACAACCGGAACCCAACAACTTCACTGATCCAATGAAGCCAAATTTATAGCTACAACTGTGTAGTGTCAAAAAAATTGACTGACAACAGTATGACCATAGACTATTTTGGGGTCACGTTCTGCGTCCTGCCTCTAAAGGCTGCTGTCATTTTACTCTCATAGCTGGTATAGCCTTTCAAATTTTAAAAATTGGTGAGTTTTACGGGGACTTGCTTAGGATTCTTACAAATTCTGCAACCACCGAGGGAAAGTACAAAGCAGGTCATAAAGAGACCCCCGAAAGAAACAAGCAAACAATCTGGCAACATGAAGCTACTTGGTAATATTCACGAATTACCTATCCTTCATCGGATATTTCCCAGTTAATACCCAGAATGTTAGCATTTGATCCCACAGGTCTTTAGTCCTTACTGCATTCAATGCATGGCCTCGGTCAAAAAGCTTACAGACGATCATACAATCATATATTAAAGATACCTTGTCACAGTATGCATCATACAATGCATCTAGACTAATATTTAGCCGCCCTAATAATTAGCACATAATTAGAAAATAAACACATAATACAAACAATAACCAGGCTGTATACTTTCAAAGTTGGCTCCCTAAGCCCCGCAAAGGCACGTTTCTTATAGCTCGTTGCACCTCTAGGCTAGGAAGAAACATGAAGATAGACGTTTTTGTTTCAATGGACAAAAGGTGGATCAGCAGACCACATTCTCCTGCATATTCAGAAACAGAATTCTGAACTACAATATCCTCAAGATGACATATATAAACGTAATAATAACGAATAATTGACACCTAAACAAGTATGCAGGCAATATCCTGTACATGGGACCCCAATCCCTATAAATAACTGATATTCAAGATGATTAACATTTTGGCTTACGAAGAGAAGGTCGATAATATCTATTATATCAATGACCATGGCCCCCCCATTCCCAAGAGTTCTAAAATTATGGAACAGAAATTTGCAGAATTCAAACAGAACACATCCGCAACAATGTAGACCCATTTTTATCAGAAGATTGGTATTTTTAGTGAATATCAACAAAGAAACGACACAGGATCAGGAAGGAATAGAAACAGACCATGTTGCATGTTACATGAAATGAATAGCTAAAGACAAATGATACAAAATGCTTCCAAGAAGGCCAAAACAAAGAGAAGAAAGAAAGAAAGTGAGGAAACACTAATTTTAAAATTGAAACTACTAATTGTGTTCGTCAGGCCTAACACCAACCCAGATACAATTAAAATTATACCAGAGAAATGGGCAAACTGATTCCATCTGTGACCATTCAGGGACATATTCCAAAGTAGAATTTCCTTGGATACACGACTCAAAACTCACTAATTAATCTTGATGACACCAAAAAAAGAAATCAAAAACAAATAAGTAAACACCTGATATATCAAAGTGGCTGATAACTGCTGGATAAGGACAACGGGGCTTGAAGTATGAAAAAACTATTTACTAATTGGTCGTAAAAGGTTTTTAACTTTATTTCACACAAATAGTCAATATGTTGACCTTCCTAAAATCCACATGAATAACAATGAGTCATTCCAACAATTTGATCCTGAGCTGTAATGAATTCAAAAGACACGTTCTAAATCTACAGAACCAATCACATGATCCAAGAAAATCAAACAACAAAAAGCAGAAGAGTAGATGCACATCAAACTAGTCTGTTATTAAAAGACAAGTATTTTGTGTTAAGCAAGCATGCACACACAGGAACACTGAAGCAGAGAGAGATCATGCAGAGAGAGATCATGAGAAGAAAAGAACAGCTCAAACTTACACTTCAAGAACTGCAGATAAACATTTGAAACGGAAGCTACAAAATTAAATGTAATGTATGAAAGTAGTAAGCATAACCTATTGCAACTCAAACCGGATGCACAATTACAATTATACACGAGGATTAGTATCTCAATAACATCTCCCACGCGTCCACCCTAACAGCATTGCTTACTTCTTTTCTTCCCACTTCCGTCGGCTTCAGATATCTCCTACTAGTTCAAAATGCCTTCTGAGCATGGATTCCTTTACTCTTCCTCAGGTGTCATTATTTACAATAGCTTAATCATACACTTTACAAAAGTTTTGCTCGTTAAGAGGAGGAAGACTGCAAATAGCATACTACCCGATGAAAACAAAAGCCCTAAATATGCAAGGAAAACTACATTCACCATCTGTTTTCACCCAAATTAAACTGATTAAAGTAGTTGGCAGCGGCACCAGATCTACCGTAAATAACATCCATAAACGGACTTCTCCTAGCAAACTCGGCATTTGAACGAGAAGACGAAATCCTAATCCTCCCCAAAAGTGAGGTAAAACTTCGGAAAGCGCGAGCAAGTCCACGACTCTCTCTGGCTCTTCTTCCACCCGGAACCCACGAAATTCTCCTTGGAACACCACTGGCAACATTAAAGCCACCATCCATTTCAGTAAAAACCACAGGAAACTCTCTGTCGGCAGTTCTTCTGGCCCCATTAAACCTACCAACCGCAAACCCCCCACCCGGTAATCTCCATATGGTTAAGCCCACCGTCTCTTCAGAATCTCCCATGCCGCCATTTTCTTCAGTGGGCAACTCGCGACGGCACAAGGGACAAGAATTGCGCATTTCAAGCCAGGGGATAATACATTGTGCATGGTAAATGTGGTTACATGGCATTTCACGAGCCTCCGAATAGAGCTCGAATGCTTCTTTGCAAACCGCACAATGTGAATCTTTGGCAACGTGGCATGGAAGGATTTTGATCGCTGGCATTGACTCGATCGCCTTCCTTGGCGCTGGAGGGTTCACAAACCTCGTAACCCCGTTGAGTTCTAAATGTGATAACTGGTCAAGGACCCTGTCAAACCCCGACCCCATCAAGAACTCCGACATGCTAGCGGGTAAGGGCCTAAGACCGGACCCGGTACCGTCATCGTAATACAGCTCGAAGTTTCCTCTCTCAGCACCAGTCCCTTCATTTCCACTGCCAGAATCGGGGGTCAGGGGCCCGCGTAGCACAATGACGGGGTTGAAAGGAGATCGATCACTGCCGTTCCTCCGGGTTCGGCGTAATCTTGGGTTCGTGATTGTCTCCGGATTTTGTGAACTGTCTAAGTACATTTCGAGGGGAGGATACCTCTGTAGGGCAGATCGGCTACGGGCATGGAGCTGTTCGATAAATCCAGTTCCGCAGTCAGGGCACGTAGCCGCATCGTGGTTCCGGGACCGAACCCGGAAAATCCGGTTGCAGCGATAACACCAATACGAGGATCCGCTTGAAGACATCGATTGAGCTATTAATACACAAGAAAAAAAGCCTAAAGAAAGAGTCTTTCCTCTCTCAGATAAGATAATCCCTCGATCCCTGTTCAATTCTCAGTTAATTGCTGAAGATTCGGTAATTTCGGAAACCCTGATTTCACTCGGAGAGAAGTAGCTGAAGGTTAGAGACAGAAGTGCCAAGGCCGAGACTTTTAAGGCCTGGTGTGGAAGACTAGCGGTGACAGCGCGTCACTGCTGAAGTTAAGCGTGGTATTCACGTTTCACTTTTATAACATAAAATTGCTAACGCCGTTACTGCACACAGTTTTCCTATTTCGGGTAATAGCACCTGGATCCTTAATTTTTATGCTTTCACATATCTATATATAATTTTTTTCATATGTATCAAATAGGTCCTCATTTCTTCCAAATTAATCGAATTGCCGTACCGTTTTAAGTTATATTTTATGAAAATTATATTTAACTAAAAAAATTTAATATGCCTCTAGTTAAAATACTTTAAAAATTTGAACTTCAATAATTATAATTATTAAATAATATTTAATATTTTTAGTACACAAATTAATTTGATTAATTTAATTTTTTTAAAAAAATATATTAAATTCAATGTTATAATAAGATGTAATAAATAGAAGAGGGAATAAGTAAACTAATATATATAATAAAAATGAAAATGGGTCCTAAAAGAGTTGCCATGCTCGTCCTAACTCGGTACCTATTTGATAGAAATTTGTAAATCATATCCATATTCGGAAAAACAAACTCTTATGGACCTGAATGTCATTAACTTTTTGTTTCTAATGAGGTGAAACAGGTGTCTCGTCGGCCATGAGTTTCACCACTGGCGTTCTGATAAAATACGGTGGCGAATCCACACCGTTCGACCGCCAGTCCACCACGTGCGTCAGTTTAACCACTGGCGTCCAACAACTAACACACTCACTCGTTACTAGTACCGGAGCCCAGTCCACTGTTACCTGCGACGCGCGACATTACCCTCTCAGTTCGCCGTAGCGACGAAGCCGCCAGCCACTCGACTGGCTAACAGACAAAAACTCCTTCATATTTGTGAGGAACACAGTATTCCACGTTTTCCGTCACTATTATTTTATTTTCACTTAAGGAGACAAATTATTGGTCTCGTGAACTGGCCATCACTCACGTCAGTTGCTATAATGCGCCGCAGCGTTAACGATACCAAATCCCAGTGAAAGCGACGTAATAAATCTATTTATAAATAATAATAATAACAATTAATTTTATTTAATTTTTAAATTATTATAGTCAATATCAATAATTGATTGATTGATAAATAAAAGCAGGGGAGATTATTACTGTCTATATGAAAAAGATGTGTAGTCACTTCCAAGTCATGATTCCCACGTTCAGCTGGAGCTGGGGGTCCCACTGGTTTTTATCAATGTGCTCGTCTTTCAAATCAGATCTTCTTGTTTGTTTTGATTTTACCGAGGATATGAGCGGAATTACACGTACACCGAAAGATTGTCTCATGGGAAAATTTCCAAAATAAATTCAAACGTTTGAAACAAACCTAAATCAATTATAAAACAGACCAATTCCCAATTTTTTAGAGTATAATTTTTAGGAGTTTAATATTAAAATAATTTTAAGTTAAAATTTGATAATTCAATGAATTGTTTATTTTATTTATTTTTAAAATTATCATTAAATTAGATATTTTTTTTAAAAAATATAATTTTATCGAATTTAATATTAAATTAAAAATAAAATAAATTTTAAGAATTATTACACAAATTGTTGTCTAATTTTATTCTTTATCTCAAAATTTTAATTTTTATATTAATTTTTAAATATATTTCCCTCTGCATGGTTTAACAGAATTCTAGGAAAAGTAAATAAAGAAATCCTATTTTAAAATGCAAAGGGGGAAGGATTCTGAGGCCGATTACATTAAAGAAAGGTCAAGGAGGAAACCGACGAAGAGGGATATTTTTCTTTTCTAGAAAAATTAAACTACGGTGATTTTATTTAAATAAATAAATAATTAATTAATTAATTAAAAAAATAAAATTATTTTTTATTAAGATTATTTTCTGTTCTCCAAATAAATTCTCAAATTTAGCGTCCAAAAATCTTTAATTTATTTTTGTTTTTACAAAATTAAATTAAATCATTATTGAAATATGCAAGGAAACGCGTGGATTTGAGAAACAGAAGATGGTATAAAAACTCTACGTTAATAAATTTATTTATTTCAAAATTAATAGATAAAAAAATAGATATTAATAATTTATTAAAATTCTTTAAAAACAAATATTAAATATTGGTAATTTTTGTACGACAAGTCGTGTTGGAGATAGAGTTGTCATTTAAGCAGTTGAAAATTAGTGTACTTGAGCATAATTAGGGGTGCATTTAGAATGTGGTATAATAACTTGGGCTGACCTTATTGGGCTCAGGATTTCTCCAACAATCAATTGGGCATGGCGTCGCAGCTTACCATCGCAAACTCACCGGCCTCTGGCTAGAAACAATTGTTTCTGGAATTCTGGGGAGATTTCTAGCTTTTATGCCGGTTGCTGCATATCGAGCCTAAAATTCAGTCTGAAGCTTTTCTTTAACACTTGTGATAACTTATCTCGTTTAAAGCTAGGGTTTTGTTTAAGTTGTGTCCAGAAGCAAGTAAATAATGGCCAAAGACGGACCGAATTGGGAAGGATTGCTCAAGTGGAGCATCGCCAACTCTGATGGAACTCGTCCTTCTCGCAATTTAAGGTGCTAGTTGTAATAATCGTCGTTTCATTTTTTTTTTGTTTAATAATTTGAGTGGCTAATTAATTAGTGGATTAAGCTGATTGTATTGTGTGGTTTAGGGAGGAGGATCGAAAATGGTTTATGGAAGCGATGCAAGCGCAGAGTATTGATGTAATTAAGCGCATGAAAGAGATAACTCTTGTTATGCAAACTCCCGAGCAAGTTTTGGAGTCTCAAGGAGTTACTCCTCAGGATATTGAAGGTTTTGTCGCACGATTATGTAAAGATTGTCATTTTTCTTGACTGTTGGTTTGTATAATGAAATGCTCAAACGGTGTTTGTGCTGCAGATATGTTGGATGAATTACAGGAGCATGTGGAGTCCGTTGACATGGCCAACGATATGTTCTTTACGTTTTAATAACTAAGTGTTCGGGAACAAGCATGGTAGATATTTAGAAATCTGCAACACTTATTCAAATGTGACTTGTACTTGATTGTGAATTTTGATTTTCATATCCTTGTATTTATTGGTTTTTGATTCAGTATGTACGTCTACATTTTCAAACCTTGTAGTTAGTGCTCTCCAGGCTAGTGATGTATCTTTTACCTCTAAGGGTAGTAGCTTCATACAATGACAGTATGTATATGTATATACTTAACAGAGTGTGTTTTGTGTTGGTTTCTTACCTTAATAGCGGTATTTATCTAGATGAATAAGATTGTTTGTCAGTGCTAAGTAGAAACTAATTGAACTGTTTGATATTGAGCAACCTGGACATAAATGAAGTAGCTTATTGCAACATAGCTGGAGCTCTTTTAGTTTTTAATTCTACTCTGTTGAATGGGGATGTTGTCTTATCTTCAGTTTTTGGCAATACATGCATGTGTACACATGCACATGCACTTGCCAGTTATAGTTTTTGCCATTTTGTTCTCACTTTGATCATTTTACAAGTACAGTTTAGTTTGAATTCCCGTAGCATACAGATGGGAAATTATGGTGCAAGCGAGCATATTCAACCTCATGTAAAATAATATTGGTTTAGATGAATAATTTTTGCAGAAGCGTGATATTTTAGCTAAACGAATTAAACATAAATGTTAGAAAGAGTGATGAATTGGAGTTTCTGCTGATGATGAACTTTTCTGGTTATCATTTGATTCCTTCATTTCCTGCTTTTTTGAACTATGGCATGGCCATTAGGTCCACCTATTTGTCCGTATATCTCTTTTTTTGTTTTTTTTTTAATTTTTTTTTTAAAGTTAAAGGGACTACTTATGTCTTTCATTGTCTGTGCAATGCGACAGATCTTCATGCAATTGGTGGCTTAGTTCCTCTCCTTGGTTATCTGAAGAATTCACATGCCAACATTCGAGCAAAAGCTGCAGAGGTTGTAACCACTATTGTCCAGAACAATCCCCAGAGTCAACAGCTGGTTGTGGAAGCAAATGGCTCTAATTTTGCCTCAGACCCTGATGTAAATGTTTGAACCAAAGCACTTGGTGCAATATAATGCGAGTACTGTTGTTGATTTTGTTGTGCATTTTGGTTATTATATGCTTGCAAGTTCTGGTGTATTTACTGTGTATGCTCTAGCGATGCTGGGCTGGGGAAGATTTTGATGTGATATGCTTTTGGTTTTCTTTCAGCTTTAAACTGGCACAACAAACCTGGTATTGCAGCCTTCTGTCTGGCAAATGGTTATGCAGCCTTGAGAGATGCTTTGGGATCTGAGAGTTTGAAGTTTCAAAGGTGATCCTAGAAGAAGCTGAGTCTTGTTTCTTTCTGGTTGGAAATAAATTGCATGGTTTAAATGTAGATGTGTTTTGTATTAGAAGAACTGAGAAAGCACATCTACTCAAATTGACCTGAAATTTTCTTTTGTTGACTTGCTCATACAACCTGTCTATTTGGTTTGTTCATTTAGTTTTTTGACGTGTTAATTTTTTGATTAATTTAATCAATTTTCAGGAAAGCTCTCAACTTGATTCAATATCTACTCCATGACAATAGTTCAGATTGCAATGTGGTGGATGATCTAGGGTTTCCCCGCATAATGCTGCGCCTTGCCTCCAGCAAAGACGCAGGTGTACATGAAGCTTCTCTATGTGGCCTTCTTGAGCTTGCTCATGACAAGGCAGCTGGCAGCACTGGTAAATTACGCTATGAAGATGACAAATTGAAGCAACTACTTGAAGAACGAATTAAAGACATCAGCATGATGTCATCCGAAGATCTAGGGGCAGCCAGGGAGGAAAGAGAGCTTGTAGATTCTTTTTGAAATACCTGCCACAATAAACCATCTTCTCTTCAAGACAACGGACTCCTTGTCCTTCCTGGAGAAGATGCACCCCCACCCGATGTAGCCAGCAAGCATTTTGAACCTTCTCTTAGAGCTTGGGCAGCAAATCCTGCTGCCAACGCAAAATCCAGTACTGAAAAGAAGGAAACTCCCCTCCTACCAGGAGGGTGTCCCCTGTCCCATGTTACAAATAATCAACGCCCTCAAGTGGTGAAGCAGATGCCAATCAACAGCTTAATACCCCTTTATAAATGCTGTAATGTGGCTCGAGCAGTTCTATGCTTGTTAAATTAGTGCATGGTTTTGTTTATTTTCACTTAGAAATGAAGGGAAAAGAAGGGTTTTGCTTGTTTCAATTACTGTATAATGAATTATTAGTTTTGTTTTCTCTCTTGGCAGTGTCTCCTTAGGGCCTAATTTTCCCTGTTTCTTTTAGCACAATCCAAAGAGTTACCGACTCTTTTTGCATTGTCTTGATTTTGAATTTCTATTACAAGTCTTGTTTGCGTAAAAAACTTGAGCTTTCCTTCGGGGACACAAGCTCAAGTTGTTAATGAACTTTGGAGCAGATGTTTTGATCGCGTGCAAAACCTTTTATTTAGCCTCGTGATCTGATTTTCTGCTTCACTGTGTTGTTGCTTGACAAAATTTTCGCCCCATGGATTCAGGCCAGTGTACCCACTTAATAGCACTAAGTTTTTGGTCAAGAAAATTTTGAAAGAAATTTGGGTCAAACAGAATGAATATAGGGAAGCAGTATCTTTCTACGTTGCATAGACGTCAAAAAAGAGAAAACAATAACTCCAGAGACGTAGTTTTGGGTTTGAATCTCATAAGGAGAAGTTTAGTTTTTATTTATGAGATATTTGGAAGAATTAAAAAGGAATAAGGAAATACAATGCCGGATAAGCAACCCATTTCCACACGGAATTTTTGCAATATATGCTAAGTTTCAACTTTTGCCATCTCAGTATGTGCTTTTTCTTCCATTCTTGTCTTCATGGAGCTCCTTAGATAATCTCCATACCTGACTTTCTTGTACATCTTGCTAGGCTTCTGAGAATCTAATAGATGGTCTAATGGCTCAACCTCCGCATGGTCGAGAGGACAGAAAAATGCAGCGTAAGAAATTCTTGCCTTGTGCTCGTTTGTTACAGCCCTGTGCTCAATGCTCCTATACTGAACATTACTCGAGATCTGTTATTAATAGAAAAGATAAGTTTGTTAAGTGCTCCTATGCATAACATTTTATTTAATATTGGCCTGATCAAAGTTGCTGAGTTCGTAGTTCAGTATCTCGATAACATCTCCAATGTTCACAACTAGAGCATCTGGAACCAACTTAACCGGCACCCACCCTCCATTGTGCCTGATCTGTAAGCCATTTATTTCATCTTCTTGCATAAGAATGGTTATGGTGCTTGAGTCTGAGTGTGGACTTATTCCCAATCCGTGGTCTGGCCTGGAGCATGCAGGATAATGGTCTATGCGCACACCTTGCAGTTCATTGTGCAGTCCCAGGGAGGAATCTTTATCCATCCCCATGATTGTAGAAATTGAATGTAAGAGCTCTACCCCAACACTTTTAACTCCCCCTGAATATGCGTCAATGATCCTTCTGCATTAATGTATCATTTTAATTAACGGAGGGGAAGTAGCTACAACTCTGCTAAATTGAATAGAGAACTTACTTGAAGCTTTCTGGCGTGCTTGGCCAGAACTTGAACTTCCGATATTGAGTTGGGTAAACAACAAGAATCAGTGCATCTGACCAGTCTAGTGTCCGCTCTTCCGTGACCACATATGCATGCCCATATTCTTGAATGTCATCAGAGGGCATTGTGTACTTCTTGTTCTCTCCCAATGGAAGTTCAAAAAACTAAGTGGTTGCATTCCACATATTCTGCATCACTTTTTTCGCCACTCCATGGTTCACAACCTGCAAAGGAATTTCAGTAATTAAACTTTCTGCAACGATGTTGTGTCCTGCATGGTCATGAAATCAGGTTCTTTCTTGTGTACCTGAAAGAAGCCCCACTATTTGCGAGCAAGATCCAGTTTGTTCAGCTCCTCCATGTCACCTGTCGAGAGTAGTGACAAACCGATGACAGGAATCTCTGAAGATAGATGAGACATTACATTAACTTGTGGTTTGTCTTCTTGGTTTCTTACGTATCTTTCAAGAACATGCAAAGGTCCTTCCTCACCAATTCTTGAACATTTGGTACTGGTAGAGATGGCGCATAAGTGGGCGCATCTACATTTTCCACAAGAGTCTCTATCAGAATATGAACCCATCTTTTCTTTGTTAAGACTGTTAGTTCTTTTGCTTCATATTGAACCTGCACTTGGTACTCGTCCTTATAGTTTAATGCTCTAGTGATCTGTAATCGATCTTACTTTATTTGTTAGCAAAAGGGATCTTGTAATTTTCATAATTAAGATTCCTTTAAAGTAGCAATTTGGAACTATATTATTGTTTAAACTGGATATTTGATGCATAATATATTAGTTTATGTAATGAATTTGTCTAATTCAGGTGTCCTCCGGCGCTGCTTTGGCACTCGGATACTTAATTAAGCTTCAGTTTGTCGCCTTAATTTAGTATTTCTGAGCTTTCGAGCAATAGTTGGTTGCCGTAATTTAGCGCTCGGAGCTGTGTGTTTTTGGCATTTGTGTAAAGTCTGAGAAAAGGTTTTCTTTGTATTTTGTTGGAATTTTGCCAATCATTATCGTTGCGAAACTACCCTTCAAATGAAAGGTTGGAATTTGGACTGTTCATTAACTTCTTGTAGGAATCATTCAGCCGAATCTAACTAAAGCACTAGAACATGGGAACCATTTGAAAGAGTTAACGATTGGTGAGTAAAGCATCTAACAAGTGTATTTG
This sequence comes from Swietenia macrophylla, assembly GCA_032401905.1. Lineage (NCBI taxonomy): Eukaryota > Viridiplantae > Streptophyta > Magnoliopsida > Sapindales > Meliaceae > Swietenia > Swietenia macrophylla. The sequence goes on from CP135581.1 coordinate 5,784,716, forward strand.
ATTGGAAGATCCAAACAGTAACAAATTTTAGTTTCCACATCATTTTTCTTTGAATATCCGAGTGATGCAAGTTGTATGATGACATCGAAATGGTAAATTTTGCTTCAGGTCACCATGGTTTCAATCTTCACCAACAATGAATTACTGCAGTATTTCTAGGGAAAATGTTCTGATCCAAAGGTAATTAAGAAAGCCGAGGACAGTCCATCTATTAATAGAGCGGAGAACATTTCTTTAATAGTTCTTCGTAACCCTATCATCTATTGAAGACAAAATAAACTGAAAATAGTCCATATTTCAACAAAAATTACTGGAAAAATGAGAGAGACATTCTCTCATTAATGCCTTACGCCTTTCTACTTCCATGCAGATGCTAAGCCATGAGCAGCTTGTGTCACTTGGGTGGGCAGAAAGTGATGACATATCGCGAAGCCCTGCATTTGTTGAGGCTGGAAGAGTCATCAAATGCATAACTGTAGGCCTTTGGGCAAATAGCCTTGAACAGATGCGCAAAAAGTGTTGGCTTGCAAGTCTTCGGATTTGAATACTCTCCTGTGCAACAATACTTAGCTGATTGCATAGCTAAGCAGGCACTTTTGCATCCAACCACCTTGCCTCTCACCTTCACTTCCAGAGCTGATGGGCAGCAAATGTTCAAATCAACATCACAAGACGCAACGCCACACCCAATTCCTCCACCAACAGGCTTCATCGACACTGGCAAGTTAAAGCCATCAACCAAACTCACATCATAGAAATGCAAAGGCGAAGAAGAAGAGCCAAGTGTCATTTCAACCACAGTTGCCGGAGGAGTGCCACTAGTGCCTTGGCAATGAAGTCGTCCGGCACAATCACCAGTTTCACACGATCCTTTCCCATTACTGCCAAAATTACATCCCTGCCTTCCCCATATCCTCCCTGACCACTTCTCAGGCACATCAAAAACTAATTCCTCCCCACTGCTAAGTTTGAAACCACCATCTTTGGGAGTCGACTGACCTGCACTGCTAAGTATACCAGGCCATAAATTTTCCTGACAGTTGTTCACAAGTATGAGCTGAGTCCCATCTGCAATCAAACACCATCAACATATTTTACCATCAAAACATTCAACAACTTTACCATATAATAAAAAGAACACAAAGTACCTGTAATGGAGAATGAGATGAAGAAATAGAAGAGAAGAGGGTAGAGAATTGAAGAAGTTGGCATGGTTTCTGAATTGAGTTTCCGAGAGAAGTGGGAACTTCAACCTCCAAATATAGAAGCACAAAGATAAGTGAAGATAACTGCAAGCTTTTTAAATGTAGCAGACGGTTGTAGCAACTTGATATCTTTTGCTTTATTTGCTCTTATTCTGTTTCAACTTTAACTTTGGCAATGTACAGCGTATATGCATTTCTTCCAATCTGGGATTTCTTTATAACATGTGATATGCATAGACAGAATCATGCTACGCAAAGATGGAATATTGCTAACAGAACATGATTAAAACATAATCATTATTAAAGATAAAGGTTAAGTGAGTTGAGGAGACATGATTATGCTTCTTGCTTTCTGCTATATGCCCGGGTAAGCTCTTCACTTTCGTGTTTAAGAAGCATACCCACGGTATTATGGGAATAATAGTTTTATATTATGAAGTGTTCGTCTGAAGTTTAAAAGCCACAACGACGTCGTACAGGGAAAGATAATAGGAAACACTTTCTGGAACGACTTACTGTCTGAACATTCTAAAACCCTAGGGTTTTGCGATCTGCCTGCAACTGCAAACGAACAAACGAAGAAGAGGAATAATCAGAAGCTGCGATGATGCGGAGCGTTTTTAAATTGTCGAGATTAGCGACTGCTGCCGCCTCCCGAACCAATCGATTGGCCGGACCGATCTCCCTCGGGCCCTGCCTACTTTCTCCGTCGCTACCGTTGAGATTAGTCCATGATGGAAGCAAAATCAACGACCTGAATTCGAACCCAGTTTCGCTTCAGATGATCAATTATGCTCTCTCTCATGCCAGGTCTCAGAAATCAGGTTACTTTGATTTCCCAGCCAATGTAATTTCCCATTTTAATCAATTTTGAATTCGAGATTTTTTTTAATAACAATAATTTTTGCAAATTTGTGGCGCTTACGGTGCGTGTTATGCATATGTAGATGAATCCTACGGACAAGGAATCCTAATACTGGAGCAGTGTCTCAATACTCAGCCAAGTGATGGCCAGTGCGGTGAAAATTGGAGGGGAATTGCGTTGCTTGCTATGGCTACTTTATTATATGAAAGGTTTTATTTTTATTTTTTTTATTTTCCTATTTTCTACTTCATTTTTTTTTTGGGTTGCCTGAGAATCCCAAAATCTTCATTTTTGAATTTGATGTATTTATAGAGGAAACTATGTGGATGCAATTGAGAAGCTTCAGAAAGTTGAAGATTTCAAAAATTCCTCTTTGGGAGTCAGAAGTAAGTTTTTTTCCTCTTTAGAAAATTTGATTTTGTGCTTCAATTTGTTCTGTTTAATCATGATCAAAAAGTTATTGATTCAAAATTGTGTTGTCTTTTGTTGTAGTTGCTGCCATGGAAGCCCTTGTTGGGCTCTATTTACAGATGGGGCAGGTAAGCTGTGACCAATTATTATATTGGTCTTGGATTTCCATTCAATTATGTTTATGAAATTTAAAATTTATCTGGAGATGATTCTCCTTATATAGGATGATACTTCATCAATGGTCGCAGATAAATGCTTACAACTTTGGGAAAAGTACAAACCTAAATGTGATGAGGAATATGGAGCCCTGAATTCTCGTGTTAGGGCAGTAAAAGGACTGGTTGAGCTTGCTCACCATAATCTTCAATCAGGTACAATTAAGGCCTTTGCAAATTGGTGTTTCATTTTTCTAATTTTTTGTTGTCATATTGGTTTTTGTTTAAATTTAAAATATGGTCTGCTTCAATGCAGCTGAAGGATTCTTTGAAGGATTTCAAGAGAACAAGGGCTGTTCTGGTGTGTTCATTTTTGTTTGTAGTCCTAATGAAAGATATTTTTGTTCAATACATTGAAGTTGTTATCTATAGGCAGTGGTGCTCTATCATATGGACAATACTTGCATGCAACACGAAACTTTTCGTTGGCTAAGAAGTTTTACCAGAAGGTGATTGAAATGTTGGCAGAACAAAAAGATTTTAGCGACATGAATGCCTTAGGATCATGTAATATGGCTTTAGAGGAAGCTTCCTTGGCAGCTACCCTTGCGTTAGGACAGCTTGAAGCACATGCTGGGTAAGGCCTGGTTCCCTGAAAGTGCCTTCTACTCATTGCTTATTCTTATATCATTTTCTGATGTAATATTTGTATAATCTCTAATTTAGGAACTTTGGTGATGCTGAGGAGATACTTACCAGGGCATTAACTAAAACAGAGGAACTTTTTGGTATGTTGCCTTGGATTTGTTTTGTTTACTATTGTTGTTCATATTTTGTTAGCAATTTGGAGTCAATTGTCGATAATATATTTGTTTGACCGGTAATTTTACTGATTTGTAGGTTCTCATCATCCGAAAGTTGGAGTTGTCTTAACCTTCTTAGGTCTCATGTTTCGGAATAAAGCAATGCAGGAGCGTTCAAGTGCTCTTTTAATTCAAGAGGTTAGAACTTTTATATTACCCGATACTTCTACTCAGACAATCTTGAAATTTAAATATCTAGAAAAATAAGTTTCATAGGCATCTACCATCAGTATTGATACTTGACTTCAGTTACCAGTATAACAGCACCTCTTTCTATGGAGTTCTGCAAGAGTAAATTCATTGGGTTAGTTTTACTTCTTAGGATACTCTTCACATCTTGTATGAGTCCATTTCCTTTTCCTTTGTCTAAATTGGTCCTGAAAGGTGAAGTTAAAAAATATACTAGACCCTTACAAATGTTGACCATTGAAGAGGATGACTGTTGAATTACCTGGTTAATATGAGCTCACATGGTTCTGCTACCAAAAAACAAAATTTTGAAGAAGCAGAGACTAATTAATTACCCTTGTATTGGTGGGTTGAACCTTTATGATGTTATATCAGACCTTCTGATTTCTCAGTAAAGTTTCACTTATAACTTCTGATTTCTCAGTAAAGTTGTCACTTACAAGCTTATAGCTGCTAATCACTTTATGGTGTGCCCTGTTGTGGTTATATTATTCTTTTATAATGGTTTTAACAACATATTTCTGACAGGGTCTTTATAGAAGGGCATTAGAGTTTCTGAGAGCTCCACCAGTGGAGTCTGAAGGTACAGGGAAAGTCTTAGCCATTTATCTTTCTGCATATGCGACTATGCAATCCCTAGAATAACAGTTTTTGTATATTTGATTGCTCAGGTGTAGAGATAAAAGTTGATAAAATCGGTATAGTCGCCCTTGCAAGAGGTATACTTGAATATTGTGGTGGTTTTCTTCTTGCATTATTTAATTAGCCTGATATCCATGTGAATCAATCTCAACTCAGAGATGACAGTAGACATAGTTTAAATTGGTCATCATGGTGGTTTGGGCTATGATGATTCAAATATGTTATAACATTGCCCTCGACCTGTTTACTTTTTGCATCTCTTGCATTTTAATGGTCTTAAAGTTGTACATATTGCCCAGTCATGAAGCTGTAGTGGGATTATGTCATTATTGCAATTTCTTTTCAGTTCCTTGATCCTTTGAATGTTGTACTGGTTGAGCCATGTGTGTGTCATTTGTAGCATAAAGGATGCACACGGTATCTGAACAGTATGTTGCTTAGGCACTATAATTTGGTTGTCTTCTGGCCATATCTTTTGCACTTATCCAGCTGGTTGATTGTGTAGGTGGATATGCAGAAACTCTTTGTGTGCAACAGAACAGAAAGGAAGAAGGTGAGAGAATGAAAAGGTGGGCAGAGGCTGCATGGAGAAACTGCCGTGTGTCGCTACCCGAGGCACTGAATTTCTCAGATCCAGCTAACAAAGTGGTGGTTATTGATGCAAGAACCAGCCGAACCATGTGATGATCTCTTCCCCTGTTATTCAGCATCGATTGTACGCCACAAGTCATGGTTAGAATTCACATCCTTCCAGGTTCTGCAGCCACCACAGCTCCAGTCCTAAAAACTCTTGGTAGAACACCACAAGGCATTGTGAGATTTGGCTCCAAAACCATGACCAAGACTCACGAATCTTTGTGGTTGTTTATTGTATTTATTTACTTTAATATGAACTGATGCATATACATTTGCAGATAATTTTGTTATAGGTTCTACATGGCCATTTTTGCAGATAATACTGTTGATTAGATTTTGCTAAAACGTGTATTATGCTCAATAAGTATCTCTAGGCTTTTGTGGAGTTATTGGAAAGTCTCTGCCTGAGTTCAATGAGTGCACATTGGTAGTGTATCTTTGTATTAGTCTTAGAAGCACAGCTCTGTGCTCTACTTATAATGCCCATGAGATGTGAATCTCAATAACACTACCCTTAAATAATCAATGCTTCTGAAATCATTGAAGAAAATAAGTCGAGTTATAGGCATTCGGGTAAACTGGTCCAAAACAGAGTCTAATTTATAACCAATTGCAGATTGTAAATGCAAATTGCTGCAGGAAAATAGACCGGTGTGCACCATACAATGCTTCAAGGTGTGATTCAAAATGAAAATGAAGCTACGATGTTACAAAACTGGTTCTCACATCTCACAGTTGTATTTGCATACACGTATTATATTCTCAGGGTTAAATTTTCACAGGGGAAGATCAAGACCCTTCCCAACATCTACTCCAATAACTTGGAGAACTCCTTTGTTCAATATCTGAAAAGAAAAATACAAAAACGAAATCAAAAGCTCAGAGCCAAGCAAAATCATAAAAATCCTAAGAAGCATGTATTCTGTTCAAAATGTTTCTCACAGAAAGGATAATGTCAGAGAAAGAACTAACCAATTCCACAATGAAAGTCCCAATAAGACCAATCATACAAGCTCTAGAATTCCATATCTCAGCAGTCCTGGTAAATCCAAGAAAAGGGGCTTGGAACTTAGGCTGCACTTTTGGCAATTCCACCTGAAAAATTCGAACAGCCATTTTAATTTCCCAAGTAAAGTTTCACTTAAACAATAGTAAAAGCATAAAAAATGCAATATTCGGCCAGAAACAGTAAGATTTATCATGGAAACAACAAAGGGCTAAGCCAGAATATACCCCAGCAGGAAGCTTCCCAGCTTGAACTCTGAAAGATGCTTGCTTCTTGAGGGCTGTATCAATGTTACTACGATTGTTGAAAAGCGAGAGTTGCTGGTTTTGGCGATGGATTGTAAGAGATTTAGTGGGCAGGAAAGATGAAGCGATGAGCGATGAAGTTGCCATTGTTACAGTTTCAAAACTGAAGCTTCTGATTCTTTCTCCGCCTTATCTTCTCCAGTATGCAAAATCTATCTGCTGGGCCCCTACTTGGGAGAGATTGTGGATGTCATAGAGTACAAAACCATATCCAATAGTAAATTGCCACGTAAGTTAAAAAATGAAAGGCCTAGGGTTTAAGTTTAACCCTACTATTCTAATAAATTCTTATTAAATTACATTTTTAAAATGATTTATTTAATTTTTATATGAATGAATTGTTGCTCCAATAGACTCCAATTATATATATATATATATATATATAATTTGTATTAAGCTTCACATTCTAAATCCTTACAAACCCAACTAACATGATGAAAAAAAATTATTAAAATAATTCTCAAAACAATATTAACCGTAATTTATCTTTATTTACTTAATTGAAAATAAACATTTTCTTTTTAGAGGCATTTCATAAAGTTTTATGATTAATTAGTCGGTGGTATAATGTTACAAACTCTTATATAAATTTATTCATATAATTGTTGATTCACAAAACCAAAAGAAAAATAATATATGCAACAATAGTACGATTCTGTTACATTAATTTGTATTAAAAGTGTTTGTGTAAGAATTTATAACCACAAATTTATTGAGTTACTAAATAGCCCCCGAAGAAATGTTGCACAATATATAAATAATGATTCAATTAATATATTATAAATAAACTCGTGTTTGGATACTTCATGGTTATATTGTGTTTCGGTTCTATTTATATTTTGATTAAATTGATGCACACAATTTATGTTGTATCATACAAATATGTTGATCAAAGTCTTTCACTACACAAAAATAATAAATAAATATTAATTTTTTTTAAAAAAATATTACAAAAATATAATCAAACTCTCTCTTATCTAATGTGAATGAAATTTGAACTTCAAAACTCTGTATACTTAAATTTTATTATTAAGAACAAAATATTCACAAATAGCATACATTAAATGTTATTATTATGAGTAATACTACTTAAATTTTATTTCAATATTTCTTATTCTATTAAAATAAGGTGGCAATTATTAATTAGAAAGTAAATTATATAATTTTTAAAATAATAAATATTATTGTTAATAACATTTATGAATTGTTATTTGTTGATCATTAATATTCTGTAAATTCCATTCCAACAACTAGAATATAGTAATAAACATAAAAGAAGAAAGAGGATATATAATCCAATATTTGATGGATTATTGTTCTTTTAATTGTATATATTAAGACGGGATAGAATCAAGAATTTTTTTTTTTTTTTTTGCATAATGTTTTATATCATTTATATAATATTAGATTAATTTTATTTAAATAATTAAAATTATAATTTACATGTGTATTAATTATGATATATTAACTATGCATATTAAATTTAATTTTAATTATTTAATTAAAATTAATCTAATAATATATAAATAATGTAAAGTTAATGAATTCCAGGTCCCTCTCTACAGGGATGGCAATATATTTTGTTTTCCTTATCAAACCTTGGTACAACAATTATAAACTAGTGAGATAAAAGATTGTCTTTGATCAAATTTCTGGCTGTTATTCCTTCCTTCTCTTCTTACATGATACGAGATTGATGTTGGAGCCAGACATCTGGTTGAAGATAGAGAGATCAACCTGGCTATCATAAATGTCAATCCGCTCCCTCAGCAAGACTGTCACAGGACTTGAAGGCCAGTTGTAGTGTTGCCCGCAAACTATTGAAATCGATACAGGTTCTACCAATCGCGATTTCATGATCATATGACACTTCATAAGATCATCCTGGTAAAATCGAAAATGCGTTTGTATTTTCAGTAGTAAGAGCATAGCATAATATCTTATAATTCAAGCTAAGAAATGATTGTACCTTTTGATCTTGATCGAAGAGCCTAGTGATATTGTCAAGGTGGGCATAAGATGATGGAATTAACTCATCTAGACCGCACCATAAAGCTGAGGCGGCAACAACACTTGATCGATCCTCCAACAGCCGCACGTCTGCATCAATTTAGGTTAAAATTTAATTAATGGCAGCGCAGCAATTTCATCTGCGGCAAAAGTTTGCATCTGCAGAATCACTGAGCGCAGAAGAGAGAGAGAGAGAGATTGATGGCAATGTATGCGTACCTAATACAGCTTCGACAAGCAACTTTGTGAATAGGGTAGTTAATTCATTGCGTACGTGAGATTCGAGAGAGTCGAAACTCGACAGCAGGAGCTCTACATAAGAGTAAGTTGTAATGCAGCCAAGTCGCCATCCCAGGGCCTGCAATAGTGTCAATTCCATCCGCCGGATTGTGCTTGATTGAAATGAATAATCAAGTTCCTCCATCTTCAACCACAACATGTACAGTTGTCTACTGGTTATTATTTCATGATGATATTAACAGAAAACAATAATTGCCATAACCATGGTCACCTGAATTTCATGCAATGAAGGAGAGGAAGTCTCAGTAAACTTGGATGCCACAGATAAACATGCGACAGATAGTAATTCAACCATCCAATACTTCCATTCCTGAAAGTAGGAGAAATATGCAGTAAATTAAATCTTGTTAGACTAGGAATTATATCAGAACAATACCAAGATGATAAAGGGAGGGTGGTTACAAGGCATCGGTTCACGGATACGAATCGATCGAGATAATTTGCTGCGTCGAAAACAGTTCGGAAAGAGAGATTCAACCGACTGCCAGACTGAAAACATAAATGACACAGATAGACCGTTGTTATGAACAAAACTAATGAAGAAATTAGAGCATAAATAAGAAGGTAATGACCATCGATATACTTGTACATCACATTAGTTTTTCTTT
>CP135581.1:5798707-5896939 GCA_032401905.1 Swietenia macrophylla
TTTACCCTAATGGCCTGTTTGAAGGGCTGAACTAGAGTGGTAAAATTTTACTATTTTTACAATAATAGAGTTAGCTCATGTTTCAACGTATTTAATGAATTGGACTAATTGCATTAAATATATAGACTAATCTGTGAGGCCAAGCTTTTGTTTTTTGTGTTTATTTTCTTTAATAATATAATATAATATATTATATATAATAAAATAATATAATTTAATATGTATTATATTAAATAGAGTATAAATTTTATTTAATTTATTATAATTTAATTTAATTTAATTTAATCTAATTTAATTTATTTAAAATAATATAGTTTAATATATACTACTAATACCAAACATAATTTAATATTATTACAAAAATAGTAAATTTTTAAAAAAACTTTATTTTACTTTATCTTTACCAATATAACCAATCTTAATACGTTCTTACTAAAATAACAATTTTAAACAATTTTGCCCTCAATCCCTATTTTTTTTACCTATAAATAAACTTATTCTGCATACTCATTTTTACACACCAAAGTTTTTTTCACTTCTCAAATTTCAATCAATTTCAATATTAAGGCATTCAACTGATCATTTACGGTGTAAAGTATATATTTCAGCATTTCATCTACAAATTAAAATAAAAGTAAGTTTTTATACTTTAATTTTTTTATGCTTTAATTATCTTATACTTTAATTTTTATGTTAATTTTTAATTAATTTTAAAATATAGATATTAGCACACAATTTATTGATTTTGTAAAATTTAATTTGAGTTATAAATATAATATTTTATTTGTTAAATTTATTATTTTTGTGATTTGCCTGAAAATTTGATTGGAAAAATAAAAATAGTTACCTTAGATTGGCAGACCCAGGGTAAAATTAAGTGTCCTGAGTTGGCGGACTTAGGGCAAAAATAGTACTCTGAGTTAGCGAACTCAAGGTAAAAATAGTGAGTGCCCTGAGTTGGCAGACCCGGGGCAAAAATAGTGCCATGGATTCGCCAACTCAGGGCAACTGTTTTCTTTATTTTTATAATAATATATTTAAATTAATATAATTATATAGATATATATATATATATATATTAAATTGACTTAATAATTTATTATATTTTTAAAATTTTAATCTATTTTTATTATTGATTTATTTTTTTATCGAATTAAGAATTTATTTTATTATACGAATTTATATAATATATTTTATGTATTTATTTAATATATTTTTATTATATTATATTATAAAAATAATCAATGTTCAAATATATAGATATTTAAATATAGATATTTTAATATATTTTAAGTATATGGCTAAAAATTTACTTATTGGTGTTCGTTATGGAGGATCATGTGTTACATTACCTGATGGTTTAAAAAAATACCGTAGTGGAAAGGTTTAACTCATATATATTCCAAGAGTTATTAAATATCATGAATTATTGACCATGATATATGACTGCACTCAAATTAATCCAACAGAATTCAGCATTCAATTGAAAACGAGTTTTATAGACGGTGAAACATGATCTGTTATGTATGTGGATATTGATGATGATTACAGTGTCTCTGGTTTTATATACAGTATTATGCCGACATAGTCTAAATCTTAGTTCGCTTTACGTCACTACAGAGCAAATAGTCGTGAATGATGTTAGAGTGATTTGCACTGTTTTACCTACTGTCGATGCAAAAGTTTCTCTACAACTATTTATTTCTTTATGAGACAGTAATCAGTTCAACTATGGTCAACATTTTTCAGAAGATGGTATAAATCCTATAAATTCTACACCAATACATCATGTAGCTGCTGTAAATCATAAAAGATATGTACCGTGTCAAATCAATAAAGATCATGTAAATGAATTTTTTCGGAGTCAACAATATGTGGAAGGTGAAGGTGTTGACATTCGTAATGATATATCGAGGACTCCATGTAGAAATTATTATGATGAAGATATTGATGCAACGACGAACTTGGGTTGTGAAATAGGTCAAATTAATAGATCTATGAGGACTGGGGAGGACACAGCTGGACCATCAAGTTCTCATTGTATACCACCTATTCCACCATCATTTTCTCAACCGTAGGATGTACTATCTAGCTCTGCATACAGTAGTATATATGTAGGACAACTTTTCAATTCAAAGAAAAAAGTATGAGATGCACTGGGTTTATTGGCGTTAAAGAACCATTTTCAATTTCGAGTTTTAAAATCAACAACAGATCAATTTGAGACAAAATGTGTGGTTGATGGGTGTAAATGGCAGATTTGGGCAACCAATACAGATGAGGATGGTAGATATTGGTTTATTAAACGGTTTGAAACAACTCATACTTACCGAAACGATCAATTACAATCAGGCCACCGGTAAACAAGTAGTCGATTTATTGGTAAATTTGTGATAGACAAATTTCAGGATCCTAGTAGAATTTATACTCCAAACAACATACGAGATGACATACACTGAAAGTTTAGAGTACGTGTGTCTTACCGTAAAGCGTGGCTAGCTAGAAAAGAAGCACTAAAATTAGTATATAGGGATCCAGCCAAATCATTTAATTTACTGCCGTAGTTTTGTTATACTTTAAGGGAAAGGAGTCCAGGCACAATAATGCATATAGAAACAAATGAGGACAGCAATTTTTTATATTTTTTCATGGCACTTGGAGTATCTTTAAGTGATTTTCACACAGCAATTCGACCTATAATTGTTGTTGATGGGATACTCTTAAAGGGTGCATATCGAGGGACTATGTTTGTTGCTGCTGCTCTTGATGAAAATGATCAAATTTATCCCGTGGCATTTGGCGTGGGAGACTTTGAAAATGATACATCGTGGGAATGGTTTTTAGAAAAACTACAAGATGCACTTGGATCTGTTTCAAATATGGTATTTGTGTTAGATCGGCATAATAGCATAGTTAAATGGATAAGAACAGTGTTTCCTTATTCATATAACGGTTTTTGTGTGTACCATATTGAAGGAAATTTCAAATCAAAGTACAAGTTTAAAGACTGCAAGAAAAACACTTTCTTAATGGAATTTTACATTGCTGCCAAGGCATTTGTGTTTAGTGAATTTGAGAAGTATATAGATAACTTGAGGTCGATATATCTTAATACTGTAAATTATTTAGAAAATGAGGTGGGATTTTATAGATGGGCCAGTTGTTATTTTTCAGTTCTACGATACAACATAATGACCACTAATATTGCTGAAAGTATGAATGCATTGTTAAAAAATGCACGTAATCTTCCAATTATAGCCTTAGCAGATTGGATACAATCAATGTTGCAGCGTTGGTTTTACGAGAAAAAGGAAGAAACTGCTAAATATGATGAAGACACTTTAACTAGAGTAGCAAGTAATAAAGTTAAAGTGGAATATTGCACCTCTCTTACACTGTCAGTTTATCTAGTTTCTCAATTTAAGTTCGAAGTTACAAGCAGAGGAGAAATTATTGTGGTTGATCTGAACTCAAATACATGTCAATGTAGACGCTTCAACTTACAACAACTACCATGTGCTCATGCAATGACAGCAATTAAATATATTCGAGGCCGGTATGGAGATTTCTGCTTAAAATATTATAAGAATGGCATACTTCTTGTAGCATATGTACCAGAGATTCATCCTGTTGGAGATCTAAGATTTTGAAAAGTTTCAAATGAGGTTCAGGCTATTGTTGTAAAACCGTTGATAGGTCGTGTTCTATCAGGTCGACCAAAGAATATACGCATCCCATCTTCAGGAGAGAAAGTTGCGGTCCAGAAATATTTTCGTTGCAAGTAACACGGACACAATCGTGCAACATGTAGAAATCCATTGAATTTAAACAAAAATTAGTGATTAAATTTTTGTTTAATAACGTTATATTTAACTTTTGATGGTATTTAATATTATATTTTGTTTAATTCAAGAATTTATCTATAAATATATATATTAGTTATACTAATTTATATAATATATAATTATAACATGTATACAATAAAAATAAATAAGGAGTATCATCAATGTAATCGACCCACGTACAAGTCAAGTGCCATCTTAATCCTAAAAAATTATCTATATTGGGAGGTAAAATTCCAACGTCGACCTAACATAATATATTCGATATATTTACATATAAATATGCCACAATTTGCACTAGCCATAGTCTGTCGAGATATATCAATTATCTGAAAATATATAAATGGTGTGTTTGTTTCATGCAAATCTGAGCTCACATTATAGAGCCCAAATGTGCGCATCACAAAAGGTAACAACTCACATAAGGGCTTCATAGCCTCATGTATCTCTCAATCAAAATGTCATAGTGGTGTTGAATCATACAAACATATCTTACATCCTTGCAGATCAATGGCACATGCAACCTAATGCTCATCACAAATTAATGTAGGCAGCAGAACAATATCAATATCGCTCCAAGGTCTTAACACTCCATCGGAATTGCCTCCCACATATGGCTCAATGTCTGACAAATCTATTAGCTCAATGCCTACATGCCTCTAAATGTAAAGTAACCTCGACTGTATAATTAAAAAAAATTATTAGCATCAAGCAAAATAATATTAGCAATACATAATAATAAATGATAATCATAAAAATTTTTATAATCAAGTACGTACATATAGATGTGAAAAGACAATAGTGAAGTTTTGTGATATTATGTCGGTACACGCTTTTTTGTCAATGAGTGATTAAATAAAAATACTTGTCAATGTGCTAAGAAAATAATAATACAAACGTCAGTTATAGTAATCTAATATTATAAATAAAACAATAATATATAAAATACTTACAGTATCCTCCAACTGTGCATTCGGATCAGAAATATCATTAAACCATTGGAGTTTGTAACCGAACGTGTTTCTATAGAAGATGTCGGGTCTTCTAACTATTGAAGATATTTAGCATATAAATCATCCGAATAAGAAACAATAGGATCTATAGCCAAGTCTAGGGATAATGTGGTAATAGCCTGATGGAAGAAACTCCGCGAGTTCTTTTCAAAGGATTGGTGTATGGATTTCTATCGTATAGACCTTTCTTGTATATTCTCCCAAATCGACTCCCACGAGTGACTGGTACAGGCCTGTTTTATTTGTGGACTGATGAGTCATTTGAATACATCGGTGGTTCTTCTGTCTGTAAAATAATCAAACACGATAAATTTATTAACTTACAACATCAATAAAACATCTCACAACATCTCCACAATCAATTAACTATAACACCAAAATCAACAAACAACTCACAACATCAATAAAATATCTCTACGATTTCAAATGCAATGCCAAAATCAACAAATAACTTACAGTATCAATAAAACATCTCCACAATTTTAAATCCAATGCCAAAATCAACAAATCACTCACAATATCACTAAATATTTAACAACAATAACTTGAACGGGTGAGACATGAGGTGACAAATGTGAATAACTAGATATTTGCATCCATCCACGCAAGTCTGCTGATAATGCATCAATTCGGTTTATAACATCACGTTCGATCTTGTGCATATTCTCTCGTATATCATGAACGTTCTCTCGTATATCATGAACATCTGCACTCAATGCCTCAAATCAGTCCATAACAACCCTCATAAACTCATCATTGTAATATAATAGCGGTGCAGATGAATGATGTGATGATGATGCAGAAGAATGACGCTGTGGCAGTATGGGAGAATGACGTTGTGGTGGTGTGGGAGAATGATGGCGTAGGGGTGTAGGAGAATGATACTATAGTGGTGTGGGAGAATAATGCTGTAGTGGAGGAATGGGAGAAGTGTCCTGTGACAAACAAACATATATATGATATTTAGATACCAATTAATTGCGTTTAATTAAAATTTTAAATTAAATTACATTAATTTATAACTCCTACTTGGGTGAAATACAGTATAGTATCATCTCCACCCATACGAGAGTCTTGAATTTCAGCACGTTCCACGTAAGTCCTATTCATTAACAAACTATCCCCGTATGCACTTTCTGGTTGAATTATCTGAAATGATTTAACTACATATGATATATTCAATAACAAAATTTAACAATGCAAAGTAATACTAACATTTTGTTGTTGTTGTTGAAATTCAATATTCAATCCGTACGTATTTGCATTCAAAAATGAAGAAAAGAGGTAAAGTGAGGTGAAGAAAATTGTAGTGAGATGAAAAGATTTTAGGGGTAAAATTATGAATATAATTTATTTAGAAAGGTAAAATCGTCTAAAATGATTATTTTGATAAGAATATATTAGAATTGATTACATTGGTAAAGATGAAATAAAATAAGATTATTTTTAAAATTTTTCCTTACAAAAACCTTTTTTTCGTGCGAGTAAATAATTTCTATTTTATTTATTTAAAAATTTGTCGAAATTTAAAGCAATTTCTACGTCTACCTCTAGATCTAGAGCAAACCATTTCCACTTTATTTATTAGAAAGACTTTCAAAATGTAGAACAATTTCTACTTTCGATTGAAGGGGGAGTTTACAAAACTGTTAAGGAGAAATTGAGTCACGCACGTATGAAGTAGAATAATGACATTTCCATGTAATTTCAAAATTTTCGGTGAACTTGCCTTTCAATGGCACCCAAAAAGCAGGTTATCTGAATCACGCGGGAACAAAACAATCCAACTTCTGACCAACTAATGGTGTGGATGTTGGATTTGACATACAGCAGACATTTTGGACTCGAAAGGCATTGCCAAATTCGGACGCCCAAACTTTCCAATTAACCAATCATTGAATTTAAGTTGCACCAACCCGTCTCATAGTTTGAAGACAAGCGTTTCAGGATTTGGAAGCTAAGAAACAAGTATCGTTCTTCACTACCCACGTTCCCACTTTGTAATGTATCTAAATCAGAAGATAACAAGGTTACAGAACGGTTAACATATGGTGCTTAATGTTTAATTGTATGTTTTGAACAATGAAAAGTTGAGTAATTCAACCAAAGAGATGCTGTAATTTAGTATTAACTACAGTGATGATGATTCAGAATTCGGACAAACTGAAATTCTGAGCATTACCGGCCGCCCGAAAGTACCGAGTCTGCAATAGAGGACGAATGTGTGACTGAGAGAGCCATAGAAGAAGGATAAGACACAGCAAAAGCATCGAAACCTTCCCGATTTGCGTATGTTAGCCCACCAACAGAAAGACCAAGAGCTGGTAATTCTGGCAATGCCATATCTCTCTCCAAGTATTGCACAACTTGGCGCATGCTTGGCCTAGCTGATGGGTCTGAGTGAGAACAGAGCAATCCAAGTTTTAAAACCAGCTCCAATTCCTCGGATATATATTCTGCACCAAAATTCGGATCCCTTGCTTCGAGAAGTTCACCTCTGCACCAAAAACCGAACACCCAGTCTACCAGAACTTCATCTCCTATCGAAGCTCGTGGGTCTACTGGCCTTCTGCCGCAGGCAACTTCAAGCAAAAAGGCTCCGAAAGCAAACACATCTGTGCTTGTTGTGGCCTTTCCTGTTCTAGTGTGTTCTGGAGCAAGATAACCGAGAGTTCCAACTACATGCGTTGTTCGGGGATCACTTCCGTGGTCATATAATCTTGAAAGGCCAAAATCTCCCAATCTTCCGTTCAATTCAGCATCAAGCAATACATTACTTGCCTTCACATCTCTGTGAATGACAAGTTGTTCCCATTCTTCGTGTAGATAAACTAGGCTTAGCGCTACGCCTTTGATCACTCGAAATCTTTGTCTCCAATTGAGGGTGACTTTTGGTTGGTCGTAGAGGTACTTGTCTAAGCTTCCATTAGGCATGTAGTCATAGACCAAAAGAAGCTCTCCCTTGCGCCGGCAGTAGCCAAGGAGTTGTACTAAATTCCGGTGACGGAGACGACCAATGCTGATGATTTCAGCAACAAATTCCCTCATCCCCTGTCGTGATTCATGAGATATCTTCTTCACCGCAACCTCAAGCTTTGATGTGGGCAATATACCTCTATATACTCTGCCAAATCCACCAGAACCTAGAAGCCCTTTGTCTCTGAACCCTTTTGTGGCAACATAAAGATCTTTGTATTTGAATCTGTGAGGCCCGTAGTCAAGCTCCCAATCTTCAAGCTCTTCAGCGAATTTTCTTTTCCAATTTATCACATAAACCACAACTGAGACTGCAGCTAAAATTAAGCTTCCAGATATTAGAGGCAACCCAATTGTCAAAAGCTTTGATCTCTTGTTTGGCTCTATTCGGGGAAGCTCGGGTAGTTGAGAGAGATTGAGTTCTTGTGCTTGTCCGTTCATCTTAAAACTCCAACCCAAAACGTAATGAGACGTAAAAACAGAGCCGGTGGCTGATGAGAACCCAACGTACATGGTTTCCAGGAGAATCGAAGAAAGATCACGCGAGAAAGACAACAGTGGAGATCTGGGCTTATCAAAATTAAATGGAGCTATAGTCGCATTGATCTGCTTCTTGACTCCATCATATTCCACCCAAACTTGCATTGGTTTAGCGCTGAGGAGGGTCAAGTTTTTAAACTGACCCGTTTGATTATCGTAATAACCTGCTGGTTCAGAATCCACGGACCTCAACCCATTAATATCAATCCCTACATGGTTGTCGTCGATATCAGAAAACTCGTTGCTCTCGATCGTATCAAGCTCAACCGCGAAAACATGATTGCTGTTATTGCCATTGTTGCTCTCGTTAAAAAGGCCAATGAATTGACTGGGAAGAGAACCTGGGAGCCCTCTTGTTGGTGCAACAACGAAAGCAATACCATGGCCGCTAAGCGTCGGATATTCAGGGACGATCCCGAAAACAAAAGTGGTAGAGAAGGAGAAAGCTGTGCCATTTGTTGAGTTCTTGAAAGATATTGGATTAGGGTAAAAGGCATGACCCGTTTTTTGCTTGGTTTCGTTGGTTAGCTGCAAGAGTCCATCGGAGGTGAACCCTGCTATACCATCCAGGCTTAGATTAGCCGACTGGAATCCATTGTAGAGGAAACCAAAATCATCCTCTGCTGCCAAGCTAATGAACAGGAAAGACACCAATATTGCAAGCTTGAAAAACATGGTTTATGCATAGCCTGAAGAAGCTAGAACCGTGCTCTTCTCATTGCCCCATAAGCAATCGCAAAAGAAAAACAACAATGGAACGTACGGTGATTAGATGATTGGTAATAAACTTGGATCATGTACTGGGTGAAAATGAATGGAGACGCCGCCCACGTGCGAAAGTCAAACATTCCGTATGGGAACAAAATCTGCCAACACGTTTGAGTCAGTATTCCCAGAAACTGTAACGATCCGTGGGGAAGACGGATGTTGGTTTCCTGCTTGGACCGTTTTGGCTTTCAAGTCAAAGGGCTGCGAGGAGCGCTCCCATAGACTTTCAAGTTATCGGCATGGCGCCAAGGGTCAATCCATGGGTGCGGTCCATAGGAATGGAGAGGTTAGGCACTAGAATTATTGGTCTAAGAAGCCTTTTGTGTAAAAGCAACACATTAAATTAATAGCTAGTGTCCAACGTTAGTACACAGATTTATTATTATTTTTATTGTAATTGTAAGAATTTATGCATTCAAATTAAACAACTTAAATCCTTATTTACCATTTATTCAGTATTAAATTGTTAGAGTATCATAACTTTTAAACTGTATTTATTATAAGATAGAAATAATATATATTAAATTTTAATAAAAAAATAAATAAATCTTTTTAAAATATAGTATTATCAATTAATTTGTGAGTCTCTTTAAAATATTAGTTAGTAAAATTTTTAATTTTTAATAGGATCCATCTTCTTTTAATTAATATTATATTTTAAAATACTAGAGAATTAACTAACCAAATATAAAAAAGTGTATTACTGTGGATAAGGATTAAGGCCCAACTAATTTTATTTTTTTTTAATTAATTAGTCAAGTCTTATTCTAAGGCGGCTTTGAATCAATTTTTTAATTAGTAGGTATCTCTTTTATGATACCCATTAATCTAAAATAGTCAACTATTCAATAGCAAGACGATGTCGTTTTGTGTGTGATATGGCTTGTAGTTGGCATCTTTCAAGAGCAAACGACAAGCATTCGCTTCTAACCGACATGTCGTTCATATACAAATTCATTGAACGACTTGTCGCATTGATTTGTCAATGAGATTGAGAACGGGTGGACGAGGGTGGTGCAGCATGTCAAAGTTTTCGTCTGAAGTGTGAACTGTTGATCCTTCCTTTCTTATTCGTTCTTTCATTTATGGGATTGCTGCATTTGACCCAATTTGAATTTGAGCAATCACTTTGTTAAAGCCAGATATCGTAGTCAATCGGCCCAAACTCCAGGCTGACATGAAAAGTTTAGATTTTCGAGGGCCTGGTATCGGTCCAATGTTCATAGCTTTCCGAGTACATAGTTGCAGCCATGGAGAGGCAGCCGATTGAGTCCCCTCGAGGGCAACCTGGTGAATCAACACCAGCCTTGCCAAGCAAGCTTATATTCAAGCCTTACCTTTTGCTTCAAATTTATTTACTTGTTTATTTGGAAACTTTAAGTACCGGTAAGATTCAAAACATGGCATGATTTGGGAATTTCATCCACTGGTTAGAGATTGTTTGCTGGTATTGTCAGGCCATTGACGATGGTTATCAGATGTGATAACTCTTTTGCTTATGAACATGGGGACGATGTTGACATAGGAACTTGTGGACAATTACCTGGATAAAACACAGCCTTGAAAACCACCTGGGCTAATTTGCTGGGCTTGACTGCACAAGAAGCGGAAAAGAAGACAAAGGTAGAGAAGCCAGGGGCTCTAATTCGGGTAGTTCCACCAAATCGGCTCGTCACCATGGATTGCAGAAGCAATCGAGCTCGATTATGTAGTAGGGAATTTGTCATTCAGTTATTTGTGCACTATTATTACTGGTAACTTTATTATAATAAAATTATTAATTAAAAAATTATTATTTTTTTATTAATCGCAATAATCCCGCTTTATTAATTATATTAAGATGACACTAATATTATATCTAATACTTTGTATATTTTATTATCCATGAATACTTATGTTAATTTTTATAAAATGTGTATAATGGTTGCCATGTGGCTGTGTTCACTTTCGAAGAAGACTGAAAATAACTCGCATAATTTACACGAGTGGTAGACTGAAAAGTTCAAAATTCAAACTTCAAACCCACCTTTTAAGAAAATTGTTCCATCACTTAATGATGGCTTCTATGCCCTATAAATGAAGATAGCCGCTCTGGTCTCGACAAAAATTCAAATTCAAATACATTATTATAATATTACTGTAACCACAATGCTGTTTTTTTGAACTGAATAATCCCACCTCATCTCATCCTCTTTTTGTCCTGTTTCCTGAAAGTAATCGCCTTAGCTGTCGGCAACAAGTAATTCATGGGCAGTGAGTTATGGATTCAAATATTGCTGACTTATATGATCAAAAGCAAAGACAATTGAATGCCCCATATGTCTTGAGTTTGCAAGCACATGTTGGAGTCAGTACCATCATGAGGGAAGAAGATTGAAAGCCTTTTGAATTGAGTTACTCTCAGAGACAAATTATGTACTGTAGCATATGGTGTTTCATTGTTTTCTATTAGCAAATGCTTTCTTACAACTCTCCAAGACAATACAAACAAGAAATTTTGACAACCCAAAAATAAAAAGGAACAAAAATTATGTTTCAATATTCAACCTTCCTTCCATTTGTGCCTAATCTCTAGGATAAACAAGAGTAAGTGGGGAAGTAGAAAGAGAAGAATAGCCAACACCATTGTCCGCGAAAGAATAAGATGTCATTTTATCTAACGATGAAGATGCAAAAGAGTTGAACAAATCATCAAACCCTTCAATTACTACTCCTTTACTACCAAGAGATGCACTGGGTGATCTCAAAATTTCAGGCAACTCAAGCTCTTCCTCCAGGCATCTCACCACTTGCCGCATGGTAGGCCGAGCCATGGGTGCATTGTTTGAACACAACAGTCCCAATTTGATCACCATCACCATCTGATGTTCATCATATTCAGCATTTAGTTTAGGATCAGCAACGTCAAGGACTCTTCCTTCTTTATACTTTCCCCGTACCCAATCAACCAACACTAATTCTTCGGGCAATGCCTTTGTCTCAATAGGCCTGCGCCCACATGCAACTTCTAACAACAGTGCACCAAATGCGAACACATCTGAACTTGCTGTGGCCTTCCCTGTTCTGGGCAGTTCTGGTGCTAGATAGCCTAATGTGCCGACGACCCGAGTCGTGCCCGGCTTTGACCCGTGATCATACAGTCTTGCTAGACCGAAATCACCCAATCTTCCATTTAATTCACTGTCTATTAATACATTGCTGGCCTTAACATCTCTGTGAATCACAACTTGTTCATAGCCTTCATGCAAGTAAACAAGGCCAGAAGCAACACCCTTTATGATATTGAACCTTTGCTCCCAATTGAGAACAGTTTTTGGTTCATCAAACAAGAAATTATCTAAGCTGCCATTAGCCATGAAGTCATAGACAAGAAGAAGATCACCTTTTCGCCTACACCAACCCATTAACTGAACCAAGTTTCGATGGCGAAGCCTCCCAATACTAGCAATCTCAGATACAAATTCACGCACACCCTGTTTTGATTCATGAGAAATTCGCTTAACAGCAACTTCGGTCTTTGATCTTTGCAGTATTCCTCTATAAACTTTACCAAATCCACCACGCCCGAGTAGCTGCATATGACTGAAATTATTTGTCGCTCGGTTGAGTTCTTGGAAGGAATATCTTTGCGGCCCGATATCAAGCTCCCAGTCTTCGATAATTTCAGCGTTTTTGAATTTATTGACCAAGTAAAAAATGGCTAAAGCTGATACACATATTGCCAGAAACGCTGATGCTATTGAAATACCTATTACGAAACCTGTATGCTTTTTCCTGGGACCTGGAATTGAAGGAAGAGAAGATAGATCAAGAGCTCGAGCTGGTCCATTGATTTTAAAGTTCCAGCCTAAAATATAATGTGAACTAGCGAGTAAACCCGTTGAAGCAGAGAAGCCCACATACATGGATTCATAAAAGATTGGTGAAAGATCTACGTGAAAAGACAAGATTGGAATTCTGGGTTTGGAAGAATTTGGAGAGAGCGTGACATTGATAAGATTTTCAGATGAATCATAATCGATCCAAACTTGGATTGGTTTTCCACCCTTGAGAGTCAAATCTTGTTTTTTGGCGTTGTCAGTGTAGTAGGCGGCAGAAACAGAGGCATCAGATTTCATGCTGTTGATGTCGATGCCAATATGGTTGTCGTCGATGTCGTGGAATTCAAAGTCTTTCACCGTATCAAACTCGACAGCAAACATATGATTTGAAAAGTTGCCAACATTACTGGAATTTAGCAGGCCTAAATATTGACTTGGAAGACCATTGAGATCTTTAGTTGGTGAGATCGTGAAAGCCAAGCCATGCCCACCTAGTTTTGGGTGTTCAGGAACCATAACCAGTGCAAATGAAGTAGAAAAAGAAAATACTCTGTCGTTCGATGAGTTCTTGAACTGAAATGGTGACGAATAAAACGCTTGACCCAGAAATCTACTGGTATCATTTGTTAACCTAAGAATACCATTGTTTGCAATCTCTGCAATCCCATTTAAGGTTATGTTGCTGCTCAAATCTTTGAATCCTGGAAAGAAGAGCTCATCAAGCAGAGACGAAACGGGGATGGAGAGAAACAAAATAACAGAGAAAATTCTGAGAAAATTGGCCATTTTTGGAACAAAAAGAAAAATAAATGTAGATTCTTGACTCTTGAATCAAAAAGTGTATAGATTTTGTAGGCTGATGAGATTGGAATACATACTTAAAAGAAGAAAGTGCATGCAGATCTGACCCAAGAAGATGGCTTGTGGGTTTCCAGGCAAAGACATAAAAGTATCTATTTTTCACATGGGCAGAAAGAGGTTCTAGTGAAAAGGAGAGACAAGACTGCAAGCAACCCAGGCAGCACTGGATTCATTCTGAAATAACTAGGAGCATATTTGAAGTCTATGTGGAAAATTGCGATTCTCCTTTCCTTTTAATTCACTTACAGCCACTAATTCATGAACCAATCAAGAGAAATCAGCTGTGAGCAATGGTGGAACCACCAATTCACAGAGACGTTTGCCTTTTGGGTTTAAAAAATTAATTAACACTACAGCATTGGAAATCAAATGTAACTTCACCTAAAACCTTAAGATTGAAAATAGAAATTTAAAAAAAAAAATCATATTTAACATCAAAGTAGTCATAACAATAGGTGACATAAATAATTAGCTGTAATTTTTAAAAATTCAAAAAAAAAAATTAGAAATAACTGTTATGCAGATAAATTAAATTTTATTTATACTCTGGCCCAATATATTGCCCAATATATTCAAACGAGTACAGAAGAAGCATAAGGATGGTCGTATTTTGTTATTTGGTACCAGAAATAACAGGAAGAGGAATCATTTGTGATTTATTTATTTATTTATTTTTTTGTGATGCAATGATTATGGCCGCCAATGGGGCCTCCATACGGGACCAGCAGGATGTGCCTAAAATAGAAAAATAAAGGATGATAGTTGATGAAAAGCTGTAAAATTAAAGCCGAAGTTGTATTTTATAGACTACTAGCCAATGGGAACGGCATGCCATATTCAGCACTCTAATAATGCTTCTTGTTATCAGCTGCAAGTATGGAAAAAAAAAAATCAATTCATTAATTAATTATTTAATTAATATAATATATATATATATATATATATACATAAAAATTTTTATTAATTTTTTTATTTATTAATAATAAATATATTTCACTTAATTCATTAATTGAATGATTTTATTGTATCAGTGATATTAGTATAATATAACCATTCTACTTAAAATTCTTTTTTTAAAAGATGATAAAAAAAAGAATTTAATTAATGTTGATGTGGTAAAATTATTTAATTAATAAAATAAAAATATATTTATTAATTATAAATAAAAAATTAATATAAAAATTAATATAAAAATTTACTATTTAATTAATATAGTGAAAAATATATATGAGACTTTTTATTAATTTTTTTTACTTATTACTAATGAATATATTTCTCTTAATTCATTAATTGAATAATTTTATCATATTAATAATACTAATGTGACAGAACTATTTTATTTAAAATTTTTTCTTTAAACTAATAAATAAATAAATGACGCTTGTAATGATGCATTTACAGCTTCAATTCATATTTTTCATACGATTTAATTCTTAAATATTTGGATAATTTTTAGATAAATTTTTAAATTATAGTTTTTATTAAATTTAATATTGAGTTCAAAAATAAATAGTATTATATAATTAATCTTAAAATTAAGAATTCTTATTTTATACTTAAATTTTAAAAACTCTAATCAATCTTCTGTGTTAACTGTTCTAAAACTATCACTGTGTTATCGTCCTTCAAAACCTATTGTAATTTTAGCTTGATAATAATGGTTATAAAGATTGCACAAGTGGATGTCTATCACTTCTTTGAATCTTAGTGAAAAAGAAATCTACCCACCATCTCTTTTAAATCTCTTCATATAAATGTTAAAGTAACTAATGATGAAATGATAAGTATCAAGTGTTGAAAAGTTTGTACGTAAAACAACCTTGGACCTGGGGAATCAGAGAGGAGATTACTTGAAATCCCTAGTATTAAAAACAGCAGTGGCTGCTGCAAATTTAGTGCTTGGTTGGACAAGTTTGTCGGCTTGTTGCATTGGGCACACAATGCTGCTTTTAGGTTGGTTTAAATTATTATAAACTAATGAAAGTGGCGTTGGGCATGGCACAGTTTTAGTGCAAATACTAGTTGGAATCATTTGGATTGTAATGATGACTGCAGCATGTTGAAATTAAAAAACATAAGCCAAACATGGTGTTTGGCTGTATAGAAAGTTAGGTGCCTGTGACCTGAGCAAGGCTTTATAATACTTACAAAATTGTAAATTATTAAGAATATATTTATAACAATTCAATCCCAAACATATCCTGAGACCTAAGCCATGTTGTCTGGACTGATTTGGATTTGTATTGTTGCAAACTATTAGCACACAATTGAACTTGTCCAACTGCAAAGGTTGATTGAAACACAGCACCTCCCAGGATACACTATTGACAGAATTACATGAGTGGAATTTAAAGACAACTTGGTAAAACTCAGTCGTAGACATCATTCTGTCTTTTGTATTATTCTGAAATGGCTAGTGACAAACTAAGATCGGTATCCGCAATTTCCATCGTCACTCCTAGCGGATCAACGTTTGCTGCAGATGGATCAGTGCAGCCGTCTTGGACAGGAACCTCCATCAAGGGCTTCAGGATCAATGAGAAAAAGTTTTTCAGTAATTTTTTTGCAAAATTTTGTTCTATCATATTCCTAAAGCCAGATGCGAACCTCCGTCAAGGGCTTTAGGATCAAGGATCTAACCATAGAAACTTCCATTTTCGCTCGAGTACTTGTCAGCCAATTGGACTCTCTTCACATTCTCCTGCTCTTGTACAAGCATTCTTCCATATTCCAGTAGCTTGTTAAGAGTCATTATTGGTTGCTCAAAAGTTGGGGGATCCTTCCTTGGAATTCACAAGCCTCTTCCCAATACTTTCAACACCAATTTCGGAAATCCACTTTCTCACTTCATCATCATAAACTCTTACCCTGAGCGCATCAAAGAAGTCTGTGACAAAAACAAACATGTTAATATTTTCTTTCTGATTGATTTCACACAATATTATGTCATATATTCAGACTTACACTGATTCCATAGACCTGCAAGTAAATTTCAAAATCTAGGTTTCATTCTCTTATTGTACATTTGCATGTAAATTGTTCAGTAAATCGTTTCTTGTACACTATGATATTTGGATTGCTAGAACTGCTTGCAGCAGTCAATTTCATACCAGAATTGCAGACTGATTATAGGAATATGAAAAGATATAGTGTAAGATGTTAAGAACATTAAACTCACCAATAGATTGTCCAGGGAAAGTGTCAACGAGCTTGACAATATCCTCCTCAGGAAAATTGTCGGTACGGAAATACCAGTGCAGACACCAATTCTGTCTTCCCGAGTAGGAGCCCGGTACAACTTCTCCATACGACCATCACGGATGAGAGGGGCATACAATGCGGAGAAGACATTACCGGTGACTATGATTGGAGCACAAGGATTCTCCTCCTTGTTGTACATACCAGGGAGCCGGACATTGGTTGGGTTATCAGCAATGTTCATGAGGCTAAGCATTCACCATTCGATTGTTGGCAGTCATTGGGTAGTTCCACCAAGCCTACCAGCTCCTGCGTCAAGATCGTTTATGAAAAGGCAGCACATCTTTCCCTTTTTGATAATGTCTGCTGCCTCACGATACCTCTGCTTAATCAATTTTGCAGGCTCTCCATCGCTTCAACTTCCCAATTCACCAGCGCTCATCCTAGTTGGGCTAAGCACTCATAGTCAAAAACCAGAATAAGCATTGTTAAACAATTATCTTAAGTTACTGAAGGTTAACTCTTTTTAAATTAAACATCAGAGAGAGAGTTCTAGGGTTTTGAAGGAATTTAGACTTTCTCATCTCAATACCAAGATGTTTCTTATGGTTGGGGATTCGGTCCTTTATTGCATCACTTAAGGATCTTAGACTTAATTTGTTGAGTGGTCCTTCAACAATGATAATCTGTTTTTCGATTCATAAATTTTCGATTATCCCAAAAAGAAACAAAACATAATAAGTGACATGGAAATGGCATTAACTTGCTTGATTCCCATCTTGGCAAAGACAAGTTCACATTGGAATGACTTTCCTTGACCTTTGCCTCCCCAAATTCCCAAAATGAGATGAACCTGTCACAGTCATTTGTGACCATTCAATTTTCTAACTCTCTATATAAATACCTATGTGGGAGAGATCAGAAACTCAGCTAATACACCTTAATGTTGAGCAGGTTCAAGAGGTTCTTGGTGATGTGAACAACCAGCTGCTTATCCATAAATGCAGGAGCAATGTAGGAACCATCCATATTGTTGTCCAAGTTGTACCTGAAAGTGATTCAATAGTGCGAACAAAATTTTGAAGCCCAACTTGAAACATAAAAAATAATCAATCTATCAATCACATCACGTAAATCTAAAAGTTGTTTAAGAATTTTCAATTTCTTAGCTACTTACTGGCGAAGACCTTGGCTGATGTACTCATAGAAACTCAAGACAGCATAGTGAGTTCCGGTACCCATGGGAGCTTGGAAGAGTGAGTCCATCATTCCCTTTCCTCTGGTAATGTCCTGTTGGTCATCTGACGTGTCATGAGCAAGTCCTCCCCATTTATCGGAAGAGGCCTGCTTCTGCTCATCATATTCACTCGCAACATTGAAATCTTCGATGAAAGCCTCTGCTGGCTGAGATTTGAGCTCACTTTCCTTCAAGCTCTTGCCCAAGAATGCTGAGCTTGGAACCGAAGTAGCATTATTAGATCCATTTGTTTTCGACTGCACCAAAGATACTCTCTTCTTTAAACTCAACAAACCACATGATACTAACGAAATCACAGATTCCGTGTCCTGAACTGAATTTCTAAGCAGATCCAGAAATAGAATAGTTTATAGATCGACTTGATACCGTGCAATTCCAACATTAAACATCATAACACAAGTACCCATATTCATTGCCAAAATGATGCAACAAAAATAGACTGAAAACAAAGGAAAAACAATATGAAATTACTATTCAGAAAGCAATTTCTGTTCTACTGCAACTAAGGAAGTTAAATGAGACGATTAAACCAATGAAAAAACAGGCTTCAAAGAGCTAACTCGACAGCATGTTCGGTGACAACTAGGATGAAATGAAAATTGAACACGTTATAACCAAAAGGGCAGGAGAAAAACAGGGTTACTGGTAGTCTATTAACAGCTGCGACTGTAGAGACAGCAGCAGCCATTGATCTAACGGTAAAGATCAAGTGGACGAATTGAAGACAAGACGATGTAAGTGAAACTGAATTCAGTTTTGTAATGTTGTCTACGAGGGAAAGAGAGAGGGAAGTTAGGTGGGATAAACAGAAAGCGAAGTGGATACCAATTCTGTGGGATTGGGTTACGAATTTCTAACGGCCACACAATTAAAGATTCTCTTGTATCCTGTGGTTAATGAATTCTTGCAGCTGGCGTGCAACGGCAATGTATCTCACACGTTTACCAGTGAAAGAGTTGTCAGATGTTCGAGTTATCTCATTTGGCAACCTCATGTCAGGTGGAGTGATCCATCAATCAGTGGCCTTGACTTGACCCTCGGTGGCCCTCCAATGAAAATCCTGGACAAACCACTAAACATTCCTATCTGTCTTGTTTCCTTGTAGATGCAGTTCAACACTTGCTTTGTCTTTTCCCCGGGCCTTGGTTCAATTTATGACATTGGGGTTTCAGGCCTAAACCACTTTGTCCCTAACCCATCAAAAATAAGACAAATAAGTAAATAATAAGAAGCTTTTACTCAATCTGCCTTTGACCGTGAGAGGTTTTAATGGAGTGACAGAATTTTTGCTAAGGTTTGGGCTGTGAGTGTTGAATTCTTGAATGTAATTTTTGAGTTTTCCAAGAACACATTCTGAGTTTTCCAAGAACACATTCTCGTGTTAACCACAACTCCACCCACCACAACCCCACTCTTCCCACCCCACCCCCCAAAAAAAAAGAAAAAAAATAGAAAGAATTTATTTTTTAAGGAATGATTGTTATTTTGATAGGTTAAAGATTAAATTTTTAATTTTTAAATTTAATTGGTGGATGTTTGGCATTGTAATTGAATCGTATCAAACAGACACTATTTTTAAATTCAAATGGTTTTATCAAAATTTAAAAATTGTAAATCGAAATAATAATTAGATAATTAAAAAAATTATAATTATATCACACATATATTTTATTTTTGTGTTATAATATATTTTTATAATTTATGTATATACACATATATGGTAACATCTAATTAAATGTTAATAAATTTTATTTTAAATATAATTAAATATAAATATATTTAATTTCTTTAAAAATGTGAAAAATATAAAAAATTAAAAAATTATAAATAAATTAATATAATTTAATTATTCCAATAGTTGATTGTGTCATAAATAAATTTTTATATTAAGAACTGTAAATTTAAATTTAACACAAATATTAATGGTACCAGGTCATATTATCTATTCAATAATTTTATCAATATATGTCAATTTGAATTCGTAAATTTTATATTGGTTTGATGGATCATGGGTAGTATTTTGGATTCTAATAGCCCTATATTTAAGAGTGCAAATTCGGTTTAGATTCAAATTTTAAACTGTTCTAAAATTATTAATTTTAATTTGAGTCAATTCAATCCAATCTAATAATAGGACTAAAATTAAACAAATTTAAATCGAAAATTGTCGATTTAGCTTGGTTTAAATTATCAGTTTGAACTTAAGCCTAAAACATCGTCAAGGCTTTATGTTTTATCAAATTATTTTTATTTGTTACCTCAAAAAATGAATTTAATTGTAAGGTATGTCTGAAAAATATTTATCTTTAGGCCTAAAAAATAAATTTAATTGTAAAACTTATATTAAATTATATTTATCATTATGATAAAAAATAATTTAATCGAAAGATTTTTTTGAATGTCATATATAAAATTTTAATTTTTTATTTTTACATTATAAATTAGCCAATAAAAATTTTTCAAATATAAAATTTCAAAAATTTTTTACATTGGATCGATTTGGTCTATGAGAATTAAGCTTATTCTAAAAATCAATTTAATTATTATAATTTTTTTCAAACTAAAATTAATCTAATAAAATTTTAAATCGATTCAAATTGATCTAATTATTGGGGTTTGATTTTTTTTTTCAAATCGGAACTAATCCAATAAATTTTCAAACCAATTCAAATAAAATTACAGATCATATCATCAAAAGAAAAATGCTCTAATTTAACTCTAATGAATGATAAAGATTGGATTAAGAAATACTTTGTCCATTAAACTATCAATTAAATAATTTGATGCTCATGTTCTACAATTTTTTTAAATTATCTTTTCTTTATATTTATATAAATTATTGTCATCTACGCCCATGCCGGCCACCCAGTCTTTTATTCTCGTACCTATATATACAACTCAATCCGACCAAAACTTCTACAATGGCAGCTTCTGTCTTCTCCAAGTCTGAGAAATACAATGTCTGAAACAACATCACTGTTGGTTTCGCATCAAATCTTTGCTTCTCTAAATACCTCTCTTGTTGCCACTTCACTGTATCATGTGACATTGGCCCCAGCCACGTCATCATCTCCTCCAACGCCTCCCTCCATCCCTCAGCCAGAGAGTGCCCGTCGCTTCCAACCTCCACTCTTGTACACCAGTGACCCCACAACTTCCCCCTAATCGTCAGCTTTAAATTCTCTGGCAACAAGTCGTACAAATACCCACGGGCTTCGTCGTCTATGTCCGTCGGCGAGGATAAGTATCTCTCTGCGTGTATGATTATGTTCGCGTACCTTAATGCTAGTCCGGCGCCGCCAACTGTGGAGTCTGTTGCTAATTGTACAACTCTTTTGTTCTTTCCGATATTGAATGGAATACTGTTACCCACAACAATTTGATCAGATTTCGTAATTGGACCCGATTTTGCGACACGGATCGCCCTCATTTTTCGTGGAGTTTTAAGTTTCTGACCCGATTTTGAGGTCCATTGCCTGTAGCTTGTATCAGGGTGGACGCGGATGCGTGTTGTTTTTTGATGTGAAATAGATTTGATATGTTTTGAGGGACGAGGGAGGTCTGAAAAGAAGGGGCCAAAAAGGACACAGATTCTTGCGTAAATGATGGATATGACTCGGGACATAAGACCAACACTCTGATCAAATGTTTGGTTCCATAGAGAAATGTCTCTGTAATGTTTCACCTGTTTCCTTTGGAAGACAATTTTATCGTCGAAGTAATCAGTGTTGGCTATGTTGACATGTTTCGGGCCAAGATTTAGCTTCCATTTCTTAATTTTCCGCTCTGCGATTTCCATTTCGGCCAGACATTCCATCGTTAAATGCAAGTTTGCGGTTGCGTTGACGAATTTCTCCATCTTGTCGACGAGTTTTTCTACGCTTTTTGAGGCATAATCCAATTTGCATAACTCCCCGATTCCGAGATGCATTTCTGCATACGTTTCGTCGAACCGGATTAGACAGACATCGGTGCATTTTTGGCCCAAACGAGAGACGGTATTAACAGCTCGATTGAGATCTTCAAGTTTCTCGGCACAGGCAAGACTGAGAAGGAATCTTTCATCTTTGGAGTTCAAGAAAGCAACACCTTGAGATTTCATGGCACCCCATCGGAGTTTGGAGAATTCATCATCAGAAAGAGACCTGTAAAGATGTACGAGACGGGACATGGCTTTGGCTGTTTCAAAAGAGAGAATTTCAAGAGTTGCAGTAGAAGAAGATCTGTTAAGGCGGAAGAGATGGTGGGTATGAATATTACGGGTGGCCTTGTTGTTGCTTGCACCAGAGAGCCAGGCCATGGCAGGCATGACAATTAGGGTTAGGGAATCGAATTATTAACCTCGATATCCAGCTGTGATTTTGAATAGAGAGACTGGTTACGGTTTTGATCATCCAAGATTAGATTGAGCACAGAGATTCCAGGATTTAAATGGTGGTGGAGAATATCAACATGGGATATTTCCCAGCTTCTTCATTTCATCATCAACGCGTTTTCTTTCTAGGGCTGGCTTTGAGAGAGAATCGGATATGACAGGTCCCAGCGCCACGTAAGCTTGTAACCTGGTTATGTCTGTTGGCAATTTAGGGTGTGAATCCTTTCTGTCAGTTGTTAGACTGTTACACATCAGTCCGTCTTTGGGGATAGACTACATCTCTTGTTCAAATCTCTGCCAGGTCAGATTGAACGATTAATGTGGGTCCCCAAAATGTCTACGTGTCGATTTCTCAGCTGGGTGGTCTGCCTTCATTGGTGGATGCACTAGAGCAATGGACCCCCTTAATTAGAAAACGGGCTGCCTGGACTCGTTCATTAAACTACAATTTCCTTATTATTCAATTAAATTATGTAATTATCAAAGGTGAGAACATAAGAATTGGAGGAAATTATTAATAATTAAACATAAATTAATTCCAAATATTGGATTGTTGCACGAGCTAATCAAATTAGGTGCAGGTTGCAGTGGCTGGAGAGTCAAGATTGAGGCATTTTCTATGACCCACATGGTCACAGTGTGTGAAAACGCAGTCATAGAACACTGAAAGAGCATAAAATTATTTGGCCTTGATTGATTGACAGTTGCACAATTTTTCAAAGAAGTGTCCACTCAACTCAAGAAACTCCAACAAAAGTCCAAACATTATTGTTAATCAATCGAAGTCAAGTCATGAATCCGTGTTTCTTGATTACCCTTCTTTCCCTCTTTTCCCATTGAGATACCGTAGGAATTTGATTCACCTCAGGCAAGGGATTGGCCAGTTGGCGTTTCTACTGAGGTTCAATAAAGGAGAGGCTATGACCTGAATTATGGTGATGCAATGGGTCAACTAGAAGACTTTGACCAAACCTAAAATTGGAGGAAAATGAGGTGCGAAATTAAAGCTAGAGTTGGAAAAAGCTGAGAGATTGTTTGAAAGTTAAGTATGAATGCTAATTATACTGCCATAGATTGCAATGCCGTATGATAATCAGTTCTCGTTGAAAGCAATTCAATCCTTCAAGATTCAAGCGTTGAATTTCTTTCCTTACGACTTAGTCTTTGCTTCTCGATCAGTACCCATGGGAAGAGACAAATATGAAACTCTGGCAGATACCATACGCAATATAAATATCCAGGCTGACCATCAGGTCAAGTAGAAAAGAAACATAAGACTATTTTAATTCAAGCTAGCCCTTAATAAGATCATAATTGAGCTAATCCAGCGAATCATGTAACATGTAAACATACATGCATGTAACATAAGTTACACTATAACATCCACCAAGATATAACTAATTACACTATAACATCCACGATATAACTAATTAAAATATGTAGAAAAAAATTATAAATTATAAAAATTTATTATTCAACGAATAAATTTCATATCTAACCTTTTCTTTTAAAAGGATTGATGTTGACTGTTATATACTAATTGTTTGCAAGTGACATGACTATATGTTATACTATTTGGGCCTTTTTAATTAAACGTGTTTTAAGTTATAAAGTTCAATTATAAAAAAAATAAATTATTAAATTAAATTATTATATTTAATATCAAAAGTGATCTATAATTTGATACACGAATATTTTAATCTGATTTATGGACCTCATCCTTAGAAATTTTATGTATGTACATACGCAGGTATAAAATTTTTAGTTATTATTAATAATAACTTTATAATTTTTAATCGAAAATAATGAGTATAAATTTTATCATCAATAACTATAGGTTGATTAATTCAATAGAGTATGTAGAAGATCAAGACATGTTGTCGTTGTGGTTTAATTAATTAAAAAATTACATTGAAAATATTCTCTGAGAGAGAAAAAATAAATTAAAAATGGCAGCAGCTTTTAAAAAATACAAAACTTTCTTTGTATTTACAGGGAGGAAGCAACTTGGTGCTTTAAAGACCCAACCTGGCATGCTAACCGGTGTCGTATTAACAATTTTACAATCATCGCTAATTAAGTGAGACCTCTATGCGAGCGATTTCTACGGTGGAGTCACACTCTCGAATGGCTTGCACCGTCTGATCTTCACCCGCACCCCGCTGCTCTTAGCCCTTTCTTCTCCGCCGTTGATTATCTCGCAGCACTGTCTCCGCGGCGCCTGCATATTAACTCAATCAATCATATCATACTCCCATATGATTTCTAACTTTCTGGGGCAAAAAGAAGAGCTCAGTAAACTAACTTTGAAATCATAAATAGAAGATTAGTCTTACCATTTTCCAAGTGTCTCTATTGAAGATGGAGGCCGAGACTTTAAAATATTGGACGGCCAAGGCCGGATCATAGTCACTTGCGTTACACTGCTTTTCCCACTCGTGCACGAATCTCTTGTACGTGGTCAGCGTTTTGTCTTTACCCACTCTCTGAACCTGATCCACGAAATACACAATTGGTCTTTCACACGGGTTCGGGCTCATGGGTTGGGTGTTGAAGGTGAATGGCTCATCACTCCAACTCCTCCACGACTTGAACGTTAAATATGCTGTTTCCAGACGCTTTGCCGTCTCCAGAGAAGGATACAACTGCAACGTGTAACCCCAAGAGACGGAAACGGACCAGTTACGGCTCAGATCATGACAGAAACTATGCTGCAGCATCCGACCAGGATCCGTTTTGTACGTATTGACCAGCTTTTTGAGCGAGTCAACCTGATTTAGGTTCGGAAATAATGGCTGCACGTAGTCTAAATGATGAAGCGACACCAATGGCGCAAGCGGGTGCGCTGCTAGTAAACCGTATGGATTCAATCGGATATCAACCTATGTATTGAAGATGACATATAATTTAAAAAAGCAATACCGAAACTGTAATTATGTAAAAATAAAGGGATTGAAAGAGAAATAATGAAAACCTGATGGAAACCTAGTTCCTTGGTCACGGGAACTCCAATCTCAGCCATGCAACCTTGAACTTTCTGGTCAGATCCGTAAAGCGAGGAGTATCGGTCAATGCAGCCATCTAAAATCCTGACGATCTCCGCCGCGAGAGGGTAACTAATAGCAAACCCACCACCGCCGAAGGCCATAGTATAAGAATGTATCACGTCTTGCTCAACACTTTCACTATTTCCACCGATATAATACATCTGATTATGATCATATTTCGATAGAACTGTAATCAAATTCTCTAAGAAAAACACCGTATCATCATCTCCCATGACGAACCATCTCACATTGTCTAATCCTAGCTCAAAATTTTCCTTCACAATACGAGCAAGACGCACCGCCGCTCGGGATCCGTACCAGCTTGTATACTTGAACTTAGACCAGTCACTCGACACTTTGTACGGTGGCGAAGTCTGTGGCCACGTCTCATTCTCCGCAGGTTTCTCGTCAAGCCAAACAAATCCCCGGGTAACGTTAGGCTTCCACCATAACTCGCAGTAATGCCGACGCTCGTTCCACGTCTTCGCCGATCCGCCGATGCCGAACAAAATATGGGATACATTAGTATCTTGAAATAATTTTTCGGTATCATTACGGTTTTCCGAGAATTTCCGCTGGCTGATTACTTTATCACATTCAGGGCAAGAATTGAACGTTGACTGATAAGACAATGCGTAGAACAATAAGAGATAGATAGAAAGAACTGCGAAAATAAAAATGGCGGCCTTCATGAATAGAGAGAAGATATCGCTTGTCTTTACTGACGACGAAACGAGGAATTTCCACGACTTGAAAGGATTCTGAATGCTTTCTCTAGTAGATGGAGACATCCAGCTAGCTTCGAGGAGATCAAAATCCAAGAAATGAATGAATTTCAAGGTGTTTGTTCAGAAAAGTAAACAAAGGAATGGATTAAGATGATGGTATTTGAATAGAAATCAATCCCTAAAGAGTTGCGGGTTGATCATCTTCCTTAATTTCTCTAGTTTCTCGCTTGAGCGTCTCCTCTTAAATCCGGAGACGTGATATGTGATGGAGAGCTCTATCGATAATTCCTCTCCTTCTTTATTTATGCATGCACCAAACGGGAAAGTTCCCTCTCAGAATGTTCATTGCGCGGCCAATATTTAACACTCTGCTTTCTTATGTTTTTACCGATAAGGTCATAGTTTACTTGTCTCTGTCAAATAAGTCCTTCATCCTCATCTTTAAATAACGAAATAACCCCCTGTAATTTCACATACAAATCCTCACAAAATTAAGGTAGTGTACTTATATGATTGGGTATTTCTATTTATTATTAAAAAATTAACTTAATTTTACTTGAACATAAATCAATTAAAAAATATATGGTAAAATTAACACTAAGTGTGATTTTAGTTATTTTCATACATGAAGTTGGAAAAAAGAGGGACTTATTTGATTAAAATGGAATAATTATGTACTTACTTAAGAAATCACAAAATATAGGAAGTGGTTGTTATTACTCCAAATGTCAATCAGTTTCCCCAGAAACTCAAATTCCCCTTTTGCACATCGTGGTGTATCATTTTGTTTCCATTTAAATAATTAAAATTAATAATTGTAGGTTAATTAATTAATTAATTACGAATAATGCGAACGACACCTCCTCCTGAGCGTCGGGGAGCCATTTGTGGAATCCATGCAATTTAAGGTCTTAATGGCTTTGAATGATATAACTAACACGTGGTCAATGAATATTTGCCAAATCAATTAAGTAATAAATGTGATTTTATTATCTAATCACATTTATTTTAATTAATAAATTAATTTAAAATTCTTTATATAGTAAAATCTTTTTCGATATATCGAACAAAATTTTATTGTTAAAACTCTTATATATCACAAGATTTTAATAATGAATCAACTAATACATGCTCATGATATTAATTTCAAATGATAAACTTTGTGTTATAATCTAAAGTATCACAATGAATCTTATTATAAGATAAAACATTACACCAAAACCAATTTATGAAACCACTATTGAAGACTTTTGAAGTTACATTAGATGAGTAACAAAGTAAAAATCTACCATACTGTAAAATCAGTAGGATTATATAGGTGAAGGCCCATGGGCCTTGGCCCATACTATGTGGACCAACTTCAAAGCCAGTGACAAAAGGTTCTGTCTAATGCTAAATTTATGAGCATACAGTAATTTATGAGCCTTTGTACCGTGAAATGAGTGCACATTAAATTTCCTCATGACGATTCCATGAGACTTTGGAGAACATAAATGATGAAAACATTAATGAGCTTTCTTTATTGCTCTGCTAAAAATGAAATGACACCTTCGGATATTTGCAGATGCAGGGATTTGTTGATGTTACATTACAAATTAAGACAGACTCGACTCCATGAAAAAATATCATTTCCCACTTGGCTGAATTTGAGGTTTAAATCCTCTTTTTTGCTCATTTGGGCATAACTTTTCGTTACTATATCTTAATTGAATGTTATCCCATTTTTACAGGTGATCCTGAGTTTGTCTGAGTTTTGGGGCGTTAGACGAGTTTTCAAATGATTTAATATTGTTAAAATTTAAACAATAATATATAATTAACTTTAAATTTAAAATTTATTTTTAAATTAAATTTTAAAAATTTTAAACTATAGACGGATTCCGTAGGCTGTCCTAAGATCAGGACTGCATTTTTAACAATTTGGATAAATTGGTTACGCTTGCACTCTCTTCCAAGCTTTCTGAAATAGGAAATTCTTAGGCCATTCAATTCAATTATAGAATCTCAAAAAAAAAAAAAAAAAAAGGAGCTCTTAAATTTGCAATTTGCTGCGAAAAGTATGAAGGAAAATTGTGTGCATGAACATTCAACATATCTTTATCTTCTTTTAAATCATAGTGTTTTTTTTCTTCTCTACCAAAGTGCCCCCCCCTATCAGGAGCTATTTGAGCACCCCCTACTTGCTCCTGGCAACTTAACAGAAAGAACCATTTCATTCAGCACTATAACAGCCGATTAGGGCTAAATTAGTGCACATTTTCAGGATCACTTCACCACTGATTTCTAAGAAACATGTAATGTACAAGAAGTTAACTGGTTAGGTGGAAATACTTTAAGCTTGTTGGCATGATGAACATAATTCTAGAGTACACTCTTACTGCCGGCAAGTGTAGTGATGCCGATAAAGAGAAACCCTATATACTGTACATTATGCATGACTGCAAAGCCCTAATTGTAACGAATTAATTGGTACACCTAATAGGAAAAGAAAATGCCAAAACTACATTAATAATCTATATAATATCACATCATTTTGTGAAAGATATACCAAATGTCTCCTTCAGGAGCAATCTAACTAATCTGCTTTAGAATTTACACAGTAGCATTAAATTCATTTTGGTTTGTAGAATTATTAAATGTTGATTACGCTATCAGTTTCCAGATTACATATTATGAGAAAGGATTACATTTTGTGTCTTTTCTTTTTTGCCGATTTCGCTATAGTTTCCATGTTCTTGCTCAACAATCATGTCTAATAATCAAGCAAAAGATACCGGCAGGGATTTTATTTCATGTGAGGGTCACGAAACAAACAAAAAATATGATGAAATCATCACAGATAATCCAAAAATCCGGAAGGGGAGTGTTGGTATTCGATAAGAAAAAGTTCCTGCAATGAGTATTAAGCTTGGTTTTACAGTACAATAGTCATCGGGAGCTAAATAGAAGATGCTCATTAATTCCTTTCATATGACTAGAGAATCCAATTGAATATAATTTTGAGGTAAACCAAAACAAAAGAACGAGTAAAAAAGTTGGGAATAAGGAAAAAAACCTTTTTATTATATCCCACCCAGTGGATTCACTTGAAGCTCAAAAAAATTACTTGGTGCTCGTGTCTGATTTCTCTTGAGGAGGCTCCGGCCCTAATCGGAGCTCGAGGTCCAATTCTATCTGTGTTAAACTATGATCCAGCTTCATTCCTTTCTCTTCATTCTTTCTGTAACTACTAGTACTGCCGCTCGCCTTCATCTCAGAGCTTGCCGAGGGTTCATCGGTGAAGAAAGATACTTTGCTCTTGGGGGTGCAATCATCTTCTCTGGAGAGAGTGCATGGTTTTTTAGGCGTACAACTTTTCTCTTCATTCGATTCCAATATAACTACGCTTTTATCTTCAGACAGACTAGAATCTTCAATCGGATTTGTCTTTGCAATGTCCAAAGAAAGCAGATTTTCCTCAGCAAATTGTCTGAGTTTCGCCCTATCCTTCCTGTGGATATTCATATGACCTCCTAGTGCCTGTGCGTTTGAAAAGCCTCTCTTGCAGAAGGCGCAAGTATAGGACTTAACATGGCTCGAACCATGCAACTCCTCGGAGCTCCACAATATCTGGTTAGACTTTTCCATGCCTGCTTGGGGTTTTGTTTCCATTTTCAAGCTAACAAAAGGAGAGATAAGAGAGAAAAATTGACTAAAGATGGAGATGGGAAAGTAGAGATGGTCAACTTGTCGGCTGTGAGAGATGCTTAATTTCATCTACATACAACAGGCCTGCCCTTTTTTTCTAGTACCATATGCTTGCATGTCAAACAAATTTTTATGTCAGCTATTTTACAAGTTATCAAAATAACCTTATAAAAGTTCAAACAAATAAAAAGTTGATCTAATTCATTTACTAACGGCGGCATGTTTTGGATTTTAGATCAAACAGAAGCTTATCCTTTTATGCACTTCTTTTAACTAGTCAATAATGATAGGCAAAGCTATGACATATTAGAGCATGCATATTTAAGTTCGCGTGAAGGAACTAACCTGAATTCTCTCTTCAAATAATGGGTTGTTAACGTAGAGCAAAAGTAATGCTTAAGCTGCGAGTCTCTTGCCTTTCTCAACAGTTAATCATCCAGCATCTTTTCAGGCTGTGTTAAACTTTAAAGCTTTTCATGTTCACCAGAAGCCTATGAGCTCGGTGCTTACTAATTTGTATATTGGATGGTTCAGGTACCAACAAGGGGACTTTGTGCAGTGCAATCCTTACCTCTCCTGTTGATTGTCGAATATTTTAAGCTCTCTTCTGTTTTCTTCTTGATGTTTCATCTTCTGCTGATTCATACTGAGCATCTTTTCTTGTGCAGCAGTTCAATTTATTTTCTTCTCAATGTTTGTTAGGTAAAGCCACTATTAGACCCAGTGACAATGACTGAAGAATAAATGTTTTGGGATCAAAGACAGAAGAACAAGAAGTTCAAAATTATGTTTCATGTTAGTCTGGATCAACTGTTTTTTTAAATCTTCTAGTGATAATGAATTTTGTTTTTTCAGCAAAGCAAGAGATCCCCGCAAAACTGTTAACAGCTAGGGTTAGTGGTAACTTATCATCTTTATTAAGGTCATGCTGGATTGACTTCGCAAATTTCTAGTTTTTTTTTTTTTTTTATAAATTTCTCTAGTGGTTAATTATGATTAATTAATTCAAAGGATGTAATTGCCATTTCATTGATCCCCAAGCCAATCTGTTGCCAAGCTTCAAGGACTTTTGTTCTTTGATGTATCCGATCTAATGGGTCATATTCATTTTTGAGCAAGCATGATTAATATGTATCTCAAGTCAAAAGAGGGATTGTTAGATCATGATTAAAACTTGAACCAAAGTTTATTGAAGGGATGAAGATTCTTTTTATCTGTTTTTTTTTGTTTTAAATTTATGATTAATTATTAAATATTAAATAAAAATATATATTTTTAAATTTTTGTCTTACATTATCAGCTTTATAACCACATATAAAGATGGCATGGTGATCTTATAAATCACTACCGTGGCCAAGTAAGACAGTTTAGAACTAAAATCTTGATTAAATTATAATTTGACAACTAATATCTTGATTAAAAATATAATTAACGTTGACATGAGCAATGAATGAATTGACATATCCTTGTTTCAATTAATTTTCTCCGTCGAACATCACCATCTGTTAGCAGCTTACGAAGGGCTAACAGCTCCGTGATGTGGCAACATTTGATCCCACCAAGCATTTGGCATGATGCCATGACGCCACACTCGATAAAGACACTTCAAAAGACGTGATATATATAGTTATTAAGAGCTAGATGTCTGTTGTTATCCATGCAGAGCAGAGCCTTCCATCACCGTCCAGAACGATGACCTTTTTATTAAAGATAAAAAGTTCATCGTTTATGTAAGTTTGATCATGCGTCCGCCGGTGGACTGATTTGTGCATTGGAAGAGGTCCATTACATTGATATTGTAACCGACTATTTCATCATCTATGCAAGAATTTCAGACACGTGGACAAAGGATGTGCCTGAGCCAGACCGACCAGCAGTCACATTTCTTTAAGAAGATTAAAATAATTGAGCTAAGTTTAACTTAATTTCCAGATAATTAAGCTAATTGTTTTTCTAAGTTGACCTTAAGACAAGATGCACGAACATTCACGTCTTAGTTTGTCATGTGCTGTAAAGTTTCTTCATCCTCTACTATTGACAAAAAATATGGATTTATTCCTCTTAGAGATAATTACAAGTTCTAATGATGACGAACGTTCTCGAGTTTCTTCATTAATGGGTTACCCTATATCTATAAGAATGGCTGGCTTAATTAAGGGTTTAAATCCGGATTGACTTGAATAATTAAGGGTGTTGCGGCAGTGAAGAGTACAGTACATTTTTGTTATGGTAGGGCTTCCCTTTCTACGATTTGAGGAGGGATGGAGGCTTAATCCTGTCTTTATTATGCCTACAGAGATGGTTAATTTTGTGGTAATTAACACAATATTAATAGTTAATTATTAGTATTAATTCGAAGTTCAATCGGGTCTTTATCACATATCCAGATATTCTAGATATTATTGTGTAAGTGATAAAAGAGTGTACTTATTAATTGTATCAATTAATTTCATGAGTTTACTTGTAACGAATACTTTGCTCAAAAGATATTATAATAGCAAAAAAACTTTAAACGGGATAATCTTGCCCTATTAATTACGATAATATAATAGAATCATGCAAGAAAATAAAATATCATTAATTGATAGTAAATAAAAAAATTTAAATAAATATCACTATTTAATTATTTTCTTAATTCATTTCAATAGTATTTGCTTTCATTTTTTTTTATCACCATCAATGAATAATGTTCTTTTTATTTACTAATTAGATAATTTTTCTAAATTATTATAACTCATATAATGAAACTATCTTATTTAAGATTTTTTTAAAATATAAATAGTATTATATATGTAAATTTTATGTGTAAATTATCTTATATAAAATGAAGTTCTATTAAAATAATAATGTGTGTGGTTATAAAATTCAAAATAAATAAATAAATAATGTGAGTTATGATAATTACAAAACATTATCATATATATTTACATAAAAAAAATTATAAAAATTTGTAAATATGATATTAATATTATTATGCTAGTTACACTTAGTGGTCGATATGAATTCTCATCCCCAGATAATGAAGCCTTAAAGGATATTCATAAATCACATTAATTCAGTACCCCTTTTCTCCAAGAAAGATAAATTAAAATGGTTAAGAAATAAATTTGAAAGAATACAAAGCTTTATACCCCGAATTCTCTACCATTATTTTTTTTCCTCTCTATGAAATCTCTGTCATAAGCTTTGTGATCTTCATGATTCTTCTACTGATGGAGGGATTGCAGAATAGTTTTTACATGTCGCATGCAGACTGCGAAGGGAAAATCGTGAAGACCATAGTTTGCAAGTAGTAATTGGGCTCTTTTTCTGTATCTTAGTGTTGCAAATTTTGCTCAAGCCCATTAAATTCTGAATTTGATCCCTCCTGTATCTCTTGCAAATGATGATACGAGACTCACATTTCTGAAAGGATTTGGATCCTTTCTGAAAATATTTTAGCTGGACTGCCTCGTCAAAATGCATGCCTTCTCAGGAATTGGAGCAGCGAAGATCAAGTAGCAGCAGCACCTGCAAGCTTGGAAATGATCGATAATGTTGTCACTTATACTGTTGATGTACTCAAATTTTTTAAGCCAATCGAAAGTTAACTCAAAAGCGAATTCTGTACAGTAATAATTTATGGAGTTATAAGCAAATAAATGGTTACTGTTCTTTATTTATGTTTTTAATAGTCTATTTTTAATCTGAGACTTTGACAACACGATAAGTATGAGATTATTGCTTGTCTTAATTTACTGCGTTTCCCTATTAATATATAGGATTGATATAAACATTAACTCATAAAAAACAGATAA
The DNA here is from genome assembly GCA_032401905.1 of Swietenia macrophylla. Classification (NCBI taxonomy): domain Eukaryota; kingdom Viridiplantae; phylum Streptophyta; class Magnoliopsida; order Sapindales; family Meliaceae; genus Swietenia; species Swietenia macrophylla. The sequence goes on from CP135581.1 coordinate 5,832,619, forward strand.
AATAGAGAGAAATTACATCGTAATCATGTTGGCTGGGTCAAGATTAATGCTTCTCAGAATTAAATAGTGGCTGTACGTAATCTTGTTGGCTTGGTCAAGGAACAAGTGGGAGCTATAGCCGCTGCCAATTTTGATCGGGATATCTAATATCTAATCAAGCCTCATGATCATTTGTCAAGTGGCTATATGCATATAACTTCTAGCTAGGCTGGGTATGATCATATGTCAAGTAGCTCACTGAACCTGAACCAAAAAAACTTGTACGTATTACTATCCATACCTAATGAGATCGAGGCCGTCTGGAAAGAAAATGGTCCTTACATTCAAGGGATCAATTTAAACTTGTAGTTGATTCTACATCCTATAGAAAGAAGACATCAAACTTGGCATGGATGGATCAAGATATAAACAATATGCAATATGCTTGCATAATGTAGAGTTCTGGCCAGAAATACTACTCAATTGAATTAAGAGAGATGTAACTTTTTTTTTTAATTTATTGTAATATAATAAAGTAGCTTGAATGAGATTTTATTAATTAAATTAATTATTACTCATTAAAATAATAAAAAAAATAAATTAAATTGATTTACCTAGACATTAAAATTAAAATTATAATTTGTAATAATGTAAACTGTGTTAATGCTTGCTAGCTTTTATTCCTTAATGTAAACATTAATCTTATTGAATGTAATGTTATTCTTGAGTTGCCACATTATATATCCACATTATATAACCATTTATAGGTGGTTTCTAGCTAGGGTAGGACTTAATTGATTAGGCCTTAAATCTATTAACTGAAGTCGGAAGAGAGAGTTTTGAGTGCGCTCGTGAAGGAGGAACTCGCTCCCATGCAAATATACCATTAGTTGTCAAAACAATTATAAAAAATTGGGTGCAAACAACCAACCCAGTTACTCTGGGATTTATTCCTGAAAATTCTTATTCTTTAAACAATAATTTGGAATTGCAAAATGACCTAAACATTGAAATGCACGCGAGGTGAGAATAACATGCCATTCCCTCGCTAAATTCTACACTAACTCCTTTAAAAAAAGAACAGAAAAACGACATATCATCCCATGTGCATTTCTGCCACTGACCCCAAAAAAAAACCTCACTGCAACTCTGTATATCTCAGAATCAGTCCTCGCTAGCTGTTACTAACCAAACCTATCCAACTCACAACCCTAATGAAGACAAACCCCAACCAATAAAAATTAAACTCTGTTGAACAGATGTGGAACTTTGTACAAACCACAGCATATTATCTCAACTTCCCATCTAGGCTTTTACTACCTCTCTTTTTTTTTTTTTTTTTACTATACATCACGTTCTTAATTTAATGCTCTTCCTCTATCACACGCATTGTAGAAAACAACAACCCACATGGCAAAAAAACCCGAACTCGTGCAATCAAGCTATGATTCTTAGTTTTTAATAAAAATTATTTGTTGGGCATGACTTAAATTCCCTAATTGAGATAGAGTTTCTTCTCAGTTCCTCTGCAAGCACATAAAACTAAGGAGGTGTTGCATTAAATTTTCCATTTAAAAATGTAGAAAACCGTGCCTAGGATTAGGGTTTGTGTAGAGGGATTCATCGTTTATACCATAATCTTACTTTTTGGGAATATGGAATTTGTTATTTAGAGGATGTTAAACTAATTATACATGCAGAAGAAGAAACAAAAGATGCGTAGATAGCGCCAGTATATGGTGATGTGTTAATATTCTCTTTGTGATTTAAAAAATTGGGGCATTATTATATCATGTGGATTACTTAAATGGACTGATTCCCGGAGTTGTGCTATTTTGGATGGATTTTGAAGCAAAGAGCAAGAGCGAGGAAAAAGTGGGAGAAGAGCACACAAGCAATTGGACTTATGTGGAGATGATACTGCTACTGCAACAGATCTAAATATGATAATAACAATAATACAAGAAAAAAAGGGAATCTATGTTCTGATGTATCTGGCTTGTGTGTCTTGAAAAAATCCATGCTGGTCGTGTTGTATGTTTAGTTTAGTTGTGTCTGATAGAATTATTGTCAGTGAGGTACTGAATGGGAAAATGAGCTCACGCCATTCCATGCAGTTTTGGTCAGTTTCTTCACCCCGCAACGAAAAATACCCTAATCGTATACTTACCTAAAAATTCTAATCTCTTTCTTCCTTTACTTCCCCCTTCATCCCACATGTACTGAAATTCAATTCTAATAGCATTCACTCGTACATGCACAGACACACACACACACACACACACGAAAATTTGTACATAGACATACATAACTGTTGTGCTTAATTACCGAAATATTTAATTCATATTCATGAGTACACATATAACTGTGTTTCTGATCAATGTAAAAAGTCTTAAACTATTATAATGCGAATATTAACCTAATTACAAGAAGTAAAATCATGTGGCAGATGCATAGGAATTACCAATCTCAATTTCTTATGATTAACATATTTTAGTATGGATCGATGGAACCAAATTTTGGACATAATCTACAAGAATAAAAAGCAAGAACAAACTCGGATGTGTCGTAAACTTTGATAGGTTTTTTTGAAGGTGAACTTACGTTTTTCAGTACTTCCACAGGGTGTTATTTTTACACGCTTCAAGTTCATGATTTCAGAGAGTAAATTGAAAGATGTGAAAGCAAGAGGCCTAGCACCTCAGGTTCAAGGAGGAAATAGGAAAAGGGAAAATGAGGAGACCAAACGGCACAAATAAACGGAAACAAGCATCAGGTACTCCTGGTTCCGTATTAATTTACCTTAGGCCGGTCACCAAGCCTGAGCTCGAGATCCAACTCCTCAATATGGCCAGGGCTAAGTTCGTGTTCCTCTGATTGAAGATGATGTTTATCATCAATTGCACGTGGCCTCAGGAAGAAAGGTATTGATGATGTTTCTGTTCTCCTTCTCTTGCTACCAATAGCCTCCTCCTTATCATCGGATGAAGTTGGGCGGGTTCGTCGAACAACCAAATTCAAGCTCACAGACAAATCAGTTTTAACATAATCTGCCTTAACCCCGCATGCTGAATCCAGAATTTTCGAATTCTCCTTTCCTTCATTCTTCAGATCAGAGATATTGTAGTATTTTTCAGCCACCAGATTTGACCATGATTGAGGGGAAGAAGTAGTGGACTTCTTACGTTGTTCTTGCACAAGTGGAGGAAACAAAGGATTGAGAAAAGTCTTTTTTACGCAATTCTCTTCACTAGGCGGAGCTGAAACCCTAGAAAGTGAGGATGGTGAAGCAATAACAGCAGGATCAGAATTAGGGTTAGGGTTATAAACCAAGGTACAGAGCTGAGGTGGGTATTGAAACCTCAAAGATGCTAAAGGATTTTGAAAGTGATTGTGGTTATTCTGATAATGATCATGATGAATTTCATTTTGAGGACTTGAACAAGATTGCTTTAGTCTTGCTCTATCTCTCCTGTGGACATTCATATGACCACCAAGAGCTTGAGCTGACCTGAATTCTCTTCTACAAAAGCTGCAAGAATAAGATCTTGGAGGCCATATGCAACCTCCTAGATGTCCAGCTGCATCTTCTGCAAAAGCTTGTTCTTCCCATGAATCATCATAATGATTTGGTGACGGAAAATGAGAACTCAAACTATGCTTTCGCCTCGTCCACATCCAGCGCCCTGCTTGCTCCATTGCACCAATCTGAGTAATTGTTCTCTATGAGAAAGGATTGTAAACAAAGCCTTGTAGTCACCAGAGAACATGAACGGATATGGAAAAACAGCAGAGGCTATATCTAAGTTGGAGACCTGAAAACTAAATATAGGTAGGAATAATAAGTAATAGAGAGAAGATTAGATATTGATTGCTTTGGTTATGGAAGGTGTGTTGGCGGGTACTCTACCTTGTCTACCACAGTGTATATATTTAGCTACTCATTTTGGTTTTTCTGGTTTATGGATTTCTACAGTAAGTCTGAATGCTTTAAATTTCTTTTGTTTTGCTCTCTTTCTATGAGATTGAGAAAGAGGAAACATATATGGTTTTAAAATATTGCAAGTGTGGGTCCGTAAGAGAGTTACTTCTATAATGTAGCATCTTACATACAAACTCTATCATCTGACTGAAATCTCTTAGAGAGATTTAGCAGTACAGGTGCCATTATCGTTTCAATTTGCACAGTTAATCCTTATATATTGCATATGAACATATAATTTCTTCATTTTGCCATAGGGCAACCATTTCACCCATCTGTAATTTCAGTTCTTTTTTACTTTTTATTTTGTTTTCTTTTTGTAACATCTGCAAGCTTGATTTGCCCATTTGGGTTGCACTCAATTAAAAAGAGATATAATTAGAAGTACAGCTGTAAAAAAACAAAGTACACAAAACGGTTTCCTGCAAAAACCATGTGCAAATGGAGAAGATTAATTGAAAAGCTTCAAACACAGTAGATTTTTCAAACCCCTTACAACAATAGATTCTCTCCAAAGGATCCCTACACTTGGAAGAATTTACAGAACTTCAACAAGGATCCAAAAGTGAGAAATAAATGCACTCATGAGTTCTTCAACACTTTCATTTTCTTCAATAGAATGGTGCTCAGGACTGTTTTGATATATTACTATGGTATCAATTATGATACGTTTCCACTACTTATAATCTGCACCCAAACAAGTGATAATTTTAATATTATGGATAATTATTAGATTGATCTTGCCATTAAAAGAAAGTTTGAGACATTAATTCCTTATTATCTTACATCAAAATAAGATTTATAATTCTAAATTACAAGATATTATTTCAAATAATATCTAATAGCATATTAAAATATATGGACGATCAAAATTAATTAGATAAAAGAATGCTAAATATATGTATATAACTTGGTTTGAAAATCATATTGGTATAACTGCTTAACATATTTGAATCAATTCATGACGATATTATATAGGCATATTGATTGCTCAGTTATTATTAACTTCTTTAACATATGATACAATATATCATTGGGGATTTTTTGGTGTCTCTATTATTTAACTGTAGATAGCACGATGCAGATATTTAACTCTAAATTTTCCATACCTATTTTGATATTCTCAACAACGGAAGAAAGTCTACTCTTGTCTTTCATAATAGTACTTTAAGGATTTTGAACCCTATCCCTACTTGAAGATTTTAGGAACACATGTTCACAAACTCTCAGTAATTAATAATGTTAAGTCGACAAAAATTAAATGGACTCACATCGACGATGCCACATCACCAATCATGTTTGCCTATAATAATGGAGTCCTATAATTACTTTGAAACATTCTATAAGTATATACCTCTTGTTGTTCTAATTAAAATACTTTTTTTTTCACAAATACCTCTCGCCCAATTGTTCTCATCTTCTTTCATTTGCTTGGCAATCAAAGATCCTAAATTCTCGAAAACTGTTTTTGTAATTATTTTATGCAATTACAAAGATGAGGAGTCGTTCAGCCACTAGTGTTTGCAATGAATTTACTAGCAATAGCCAATGTAGAGAGATGGCAATCAAAGGAATAGATATGAAACTACAATCATAGCAAACCACAGATAGACAGCAGATCGACTTATTTGCTTTTTTTTTATTTTTCATTTTTGGAATCTTGTTCAGGAGAGATTTCCTGTAAATGTGCTAATAGTGTTAAATGGCTACTGAGCTGACAGCAAGGACACTCATTTAGAATAGCACGTGAACCAGAGAGGTCATTCAGTTACGCTTCTGTTAATTGGCTAATTAGCTAGCTTATGACGTATACACTACTGAAGAAACGTGTGTAAATGGGCATGCCTTAATTCATTAATTTCCGGATTCAGATTTCCTGCAAACTTTTAATGGATATTGAAAGTAAGAATGCATCATATTGTAACAGTGTAGATATCCGGATCATATTGTAACAGTGTCTGTATAGATTTCCGATAGAATGCGGCAAAATCAGCAATTTAAAATAGAAAAGAAGAGAGAAATATATTGTAAATGAAGCATTGGTCTAAAGAAAATCAGAGGAACTTCTTGGAACATACCCTGTAAAATTGTATCCAATGTACCATAAGGGTCCAACTCCAACGAAGAGGGTTTAGCAAAATAAATGAAAGTGATGCAGCTTTACATTTTCCGCTTAGACGACAATGAGACTCTCTCCGAAAGAGAAAAATGAGAATGCTTGACTCAAACTAATTTTTATTACTTTAATATGCATCATAACTATATATATATTAATAACTTGATTAAAACATAACCAATGTATCTTACATCCCTTAATAAATTTAAAATATAAAATAAAAAATTTTAAATAATTAATATAAAATTTAAAATAAATAATATAAAAAACTTAAAATATAAATCGTAAAAGTTAAAATAATTAATATAAAACATAAAATACATATCATATAAAATATTAAAAGAAAACAAGATGTATAGTGCATTCAATGTATTGTATTCAAACTCATACATTATTACCCGTTAAAAGGATGTATTCATTTAAATACAAATTTAAACAAAGAGTAATTCCTTCCACATCTTCTGCTGCTTAGAAAATTTCAAAAACAAAGAGTAATTCCTTCCACATTTTCTGCTGCTTAGAAAATTTCAGTAAATATAACGTTAGTTATTATAAATAAAGATAAAAGAAGAAGAGTAGCTGGGAGGGAACGGCAAAAAAATTAATTTTACCTTATTTTCTTTTATTATAGTTGTCCAATCCTGAAACCAGGTTAGATAGGTACCATTCTTAAGCAAAACAAAAACAATAATTTTGTTGCTGTTTGAATGGACGTAACCTTCAACCTTGTAATACAATATGTTAAGAGTAATCCCATTGTATTATTTTGTTAATAATAAATATTATTCGTGGAGTAATCATTCCCAATTAATAACTTGTCTTCCCATGAAAACTTGATGCAGCAAGTCTTCAGAAAGTCTCTACTCAAAGATTCTAGTTGGACTGTAGTTCGAGTAGTTTTCTATATAATCTTTCCCGAGATTTATTATAAAATTAAAAATGGACACGAAAGAGAAATTAAGAGGGAATTTCATGTTCATATTGATGAAGGACACAACAGAGTCTTGTGTATATACAAATAAAATGGCAAGCCCGTTATGATTTCCATTTCTCTAGCTTACTACTACTAATCTAAACCAAAAAGCTTATACGTAGTTTTCTATTTTTTTTTCATTAAAGAAATCTAAATCAAATTCTTTTCAAACTCTAATCTCATCAGCAGAAACCAAAATTTTCTGTATTATTTCAAAAGATATTTTGGCTTCGACCAATTAATACCCACTTTAAAAAAAAAAAAAACTACATGGTGTTGATTTCAATCATTATATTTAAATGCATCACTTGCTTGACCATGGATATGACTCAGATTAACGTTCAAGATCTCACTCAGCTCACATACCATGCCCTTGTATGCATGGCTTTTGATTAAAATACTCACAGTTTGGCTTGACCAAATAGTAAATTAAAGACAATTTTCGTTCCATTGCTTAACACATTAATTCTGCCTGAAGAGAGAATTCGAATTATATATATGCCCTAGTCTTAAGCAACAAAACTAAGTGTCCCACAAACTTGGCCGGGCGTGCATGTTTGTATGTGAACCATTCAATCATTCTCCTAACTGCAACCAGGATTTGAGAATAAAATAACCAAATTAGAAAGGTTGCTTATCCGCTGGACTATCGTTAATGAATAATAAATTAAATTGATTGTTGCCTCCCTACTGAAAACTTTTGGAGTTTCTGAAAATGTCTTTTGAAGATCACGTCGATATATTTTAGCAGTCAATGTTAACGAATTTCACCTCTACAAGAAAGTGAAGGTTTCTTTTATAATTATTGCTTGGTGTTTAAGAGTGGGTCAAGTCATTCTTCGTTTCTTTTGCGCAAACCATTGCGTACGCTTTGTCCATTTGACCGTCGTCTACTCCAGAGAGGGTGGCCTGCTACTGCTTGCCGCTAACCATCAACTCAAAGGGCCAAGTTAGATGTCAATAATCTTAAACTTATATCTTAATTAATTTTGCAACAATGCGACGCTATTAAATCAGGATTTGATGGAGATATAAGCTCTTATTTGAATAAATACAACCTTGTGATTGGTTATCAATAAATGAAAATACAAAAATTAAATTAATTCATTGATAATTTTGTATTATGAATAACGAAAAAACTTATTTATTAAGAAGTGATATAATAAATAATAAAATAAATAAAGATTTAACAAAAATATTTTCGTACACTGTCATGTCATTTATTCTCCTCTCATATTTTAGCATGATTTAGAGTATCGACAATTCATTTCAATAAAAATAATATTGACAAAAATATTTTAAAACTAAATGTGTATGTATTTTTAAATATTATAAAATAGATAAATTAACTTTTATTACTTTGAATTAATTTTGGAAATGTTAAATATATTCCTATAAACACCTTTAATTAAAATATTTATACACAAATTCAAAACAAATTGAAGAAACTCTTCTTATTTGGTAGACTTGATTGTCTTTCAAGAGAATCTACTAATTCAAAAAGACTAGACAATAGAGAAAAGATAAATAACTTTCTCTAACATTAAGAAATTATTATTATGATGACTGAGTGAGTAGTACTATAAAATTAAAATACACTAGTAAGATTGTCTTATCCTCAAAGATTCCTAATTAATTGTCTTTGTTCTCAGGAAATTTAAATATTTCTTATAAAATAAAGAAGACAAGTTCATTATTCAACTGTTGGGACCATGGGTTGATATTAGTTGTATGATGATGTTGACACTAGGTGACCTGTAAATAGTAGCCAATTAACAACTTAATGACTCCCATTTAATTACAAATTATAGATTGTATTTTCACATTAATAATTACTTAACACATTGTGTGATTAATTACTGTAAATTAATTAACATAAAAATTGGTATTTTAACTTTAAAATGTATGCTATTGGCTAATATATTTAAATTGGTGAAATTTTTCTTGCAAAAGAACAATGATAATTATTAAATAGTTTCTAATTTATAATTAATAATATTATGTCTAGGAAAAGGAGTGTCGGTAAGGTCATTTCTTAGTAAGTTGATGAATTTTAAGGGAAATAATAGGATATATTTAGTAGCTAGTGGTACTTAATAGATTAATACAACTTTCATGTTCATTCATATTTTATTACTGAATAATCGCAAGTAGATATCACACATGATATCAATTGGTGATGTTAGTCTGAGATTTGTTTGAGTCCAAAGAGTCTAAAGGAGTGATCTAAGATGGGTACTTTTACTATTTCTCAAATAGTTTTAATTATTTATTTTTTAAAGTTAATCAAAGACTTGAATCTTAACAATAGAAAGAGTTGCATGGATTTCGTATTTGATTTTGATTTTGGTATTGACAAAAGTGGTCTAGAAACAAATGATACAAACAATTGAATAAAACTCTTAAAATTTAATTTTTTTTAATTTAATATTAAATTTAGATAAATATCATATTTTAAGAATTCGTTAAAAACTTTTAAAATTTTAAAAAATTTAGGGCGGCAATCGGTATTGATTGAGAGGTGTGTTCAACTTTGTTTTAATTCAATATTAGGGACGAGCGCATGCTTGCTTTGAATTAGATATGTTTTTCCTGAAGTTGTATGGGTAATTTCAATGTTGGTTGTTGATTGTTTAATGTTTTTGCTACCGACCACTTGGCTAGTGAGCATCCATGCAATTACCAGACGATGAAACTCTTTTTAATTTTGTTCATTACCCACCGCAAGCAAGACTTGGGAATTCAGCCATTTGACTGGCTTAGAATTTTAACTAAATTTAACCCTAAAAGAATAGACACAATTCACACTTCAGAAAATAACAAAAGATCTTGCAGGAATTTGGTTGGGTATCACTATCAGCTTCTTTTTCAAAAAACAATATCGACCTCCTGAGTCATAGAAAGAACAGTGTCTGATATTGACTGATAATTAATAAAAAAATCATTGTTAAAACATTAAACTCTTAATCCATATATATTCGACGAATTTCTTCCGAATTGTCAGTTTCGGGATACTATTTCTTGGTGCGTTGTAAACGAATGATCTTTATGCAGATGGAAGATGTTCACACAAAACCAATATGGTTTGTCATGGTTTGTCAACCTCGCAGGTTGTGATCATCCTTCTGTAAAAACTTTCTTCACACTTAGCATTCAGATAACATTATGGTAAATGCATATTATGTATAGATTGACTTGGACAATACATACTCATAAATAATCAGTGAAATTGTTTTCAGTAATATTGAAAATATGTAGGAAGCAAATGCACAAGCTTTCTTGGTAAAATCTATGTATACCTTGTCAAGAGTTCTGTCGCCTTCTTCCACATTGCAGAAACATTTAAGTTTATGGTGCTAGCTCTAGTTTTACAAGGAATTTTAATTGTTTTCATGTAAAATGCACACAAGCTTTGTTAGGTCCTTGAGCTCCTTCAATTATAAAGATTTGAGCCCATACTTTTGTGGTTGATATAAAAACACATGATCCAAACTTGAATTAATTACCATAACAAAGTTAGGCGCTTCCTAAACTTTATAAGTGAATAATTGTCACGTTCAATTAGTTCAATAATCAGCTTAAATTGGCATTCGATTTCTCAGACTCTTCTCTTAAATTTATTTTTCAGATTTCAATGGCCCTAGAAGGGTTCATTAGTGGGCCTTAAGTGGCCCAAGATGTGTTTATTAGAAGAAATTGCCCATTCGAATGGCCCCAAGACAGTATATTATCTGTTTTCATTGTTAACAACTCTCAAAATCTCGATTTTAGATACTTCATTTCTGAGGACAACCTCTTAGTTCCACAGATAATGATTAAGCATACTATTTCTGAGCAAGCATATTCCTCAAATTAGCCCCATCATTCATACATCAAAGTTGCATTCCTGTAAGTTGAAAGAAACAAACAAAATGAGGGAATCTCTCTCCAGGATAGACAACAAGATATGTAAGTCCAGAAACTCATCCCCATCACCGTCAGGGAACCACCTTTAAAATCGACAGGCTGAATTATCATTTCTGTTACAATCCATTGAAGAAGACAAATTTTCCTGGCTTTTGGTGGTGGGTGAAGTTTCACATTCTCAAGCCTGTCATTTCCAGGACGCAAAGTATCACATATATTTTCGGTCCGGCTTCGTTTTGTGCTTTTCAGAAACAGAAATGGCGTATACATATACATTACTTGCGGGGGATTTACAATGGAGTAAAAGAAATTATCCTATCATTGGCTTCAGAGAGGAAGGACACTAGAAAAGAACAAGTTCTCTGAAGGCTGTTTTTTTCTTTTTGTTTATCCAGAACTGCCCCAGCTGATAAAATAAAGGCCGTTGTTTTGATTCGTTTCGATTTTTCTGGTTTGTCTTCATTGGGATTCTCTTAGATGAGCTCGACAAGTTCATTAAAAAGAATTTTAATAGTAAATTCAGGCTGCTTAAATACTTGTGCCAATTATTGTCTACCTAGATTTGACGTGATTTAGAGTGGTAACAATTCCATATCATTGAAACAATCATGGGAGAAGCAGAGCTGGTTTGCGGAGACAAAAGATGGTCACTGAAGGGTATGACAGCCTTAGTCACCGGCGGAACCAGAGGCATAGGGTTAGCATTAATTTCCATCACTTATCTTCTGATTTCATTTGATGTTTTGTCTGGGTCATTTGGCTTGATTGTGTAAATATTGCCAGGTACTCCATTGTTGAAGAACTGGCAAAATTTGGAGCACAAGTGCATATATGTTCCCGCAATCAGAAAGTGATCGATGACAAGATACAAGAATGGGAAAGCAAAGGCTTTAAAGTAACTGGTTCCGTATGTGACCTGACATCTAGAGCTCAGAGGGAGAAGTTGATTGAGACCGTCTCCTCAGTTTTTGAAGGCAAGCTTAACATCCTTGTAAGTTTTAGAGCTTCTGGAACCGCAAGTATTTCTCTTTGTGCAAGCAATTTTGTTATTGTCATGTTTATATGGCCTCTCTCTTTTCCAAGACTTCGACGAGATTTCTGACATTGCCTCAGGTGAACAATGCTGGAACATTTGTGGTAAAAAAGAGTACAGAACATACCTTTGAAGACTTCTCAACAGTAATGAGTACCAATATTGAGTCTTCTTACCATCTTTGTCAACTAGCACATCCACTTTTGAAAGCATCAGGAAATGGAAGTATCGTATTCATGTCTTCAGTTGCTGGCGCCGTCAGTGTACCAGGCTTATCTGCCTATGCAGCATCCAAAGGTGTGTGTCAATGTCAGATGGCTCAAAATTTATTGGCCATTCTTCCTTACAAATCAATAAATTTAGTATCGCCATTGTATTTCAGGAGCAATCAACCAAGTTACAAAAAACTTCGCCTGTGAATGGGCGAAGGATAACATCCGTGTAAACTGTGTTTCACCATGGGCTGTCAGAACGCCCAGGATTCCAGAACCTGTACTTTTCTCCTTTCAACCTCTTGTCCATTCCAACGTCAATTTGTTACAGAATTCTGCGAGAATACTGCCCATATTTAATTGTTTAACTGCTACATTCTGTTTCAGGACCCGGATGATCCTCGCGTTCAGGAATTTGCTCGGCTAATTTTCAGAACTCCTATCCCACGCGTCGCAGAACCTAACGAAATCTCACCCCTGGTAGCGTTTCTCTGCATGCCTGTCGCTTCATACTTGACAGGGCAGGTTATTTCTATTGATGGGGGATACACAGCCGGCAGCTAAGCTAAATGAACTTCTTGTAAAATGTCATGGAACGGAACTAAAAATTCTCTGCAATAGTCTAAGCTAAAATGTCACCATCTGAACATTTAATTAAGATCTTGGAATTTTTCAGTATACTTGAAACCAAAACAATAATAAATTTAATGTGAAAAAATTCTGAAAAATTCAGGAGAAAAATCACAAAAGAAAATAATTAATTTATTTATCATTAATTTTTAATAAAATATTGTCATATGACATAATTAAGAATTAATAATTTAAATTATATTTTAATAAAATTTATAAATTAATTTTATTTTTTATAATATATATTAAAATTTTAAAATATAATTTAAATTATTTATTATTAATTATATTACGTATTAATATTTATTTAAAATAACAAAAGAAAAAAAGAGAAAAAAATTTTAATTTTATTCCAAAATGATCAGAAGTAGATATTTAATGTTTACATGGTTATCAAGACACTACAGGGGAAATTCCACTTATAACCTGTTCGTGGTCCACGCCAATAATACTGCTGAGTTGCTGCCTGATGGGATTGTCTTATAAAATTTGTTTAAGCCTATGAACTCACCTATTTATTGTAAAATCTTACGACAGTATATAAAAGATACCATGCCAAGGGCCATGTCTGTGAGCCATTCAAATAATACAATATTTCCTATTTCTTTATACAGTTTTAGGGATTGAAGATGTACCGAAATGTTTAATGAAAACAAGGTTGTTTAATGTCGTTAACTTTTGACTGCATAGGTTGATAGTAAGACGGTGCTAAATTGCATAGAGCCATAATGGTTAGGACAATATTGACCATTTCAAAGGCTATTATCAAGCAAGGATGAAGGACCTGACCTGATAATAATAAATAGCAGGGCCAGACATAAATATTTTAACCACTCCCACGGTCTTTTCTTACCGGATTCATGTTATTTGTTAACAACATCGATGAACCATAGAACTTGATCCATGCTTACAGAAGTGCAAAATTTATCATATTCAAGTTCACTTATTAACATCCTCAACCTTTTTATGATAACAAAGATCTAAAGTACAATCAATTCATGCTTGCCAGGCACAAGAGGCAACAACATTACTTAACATGTTTTTAGCATCGACATGTGGATTCCCAACATGTTCTTGAACCAAACAGAACTTGATCCACGGTTACAGATGTGGAAAATTATGGCTTTAACAGTTTGAGGATATGTATGTTACATGTTATATGGTTTTGTATAGGGGAAAATTGTCTCCTCTATTTGTGATGGGAAGCTCAACATCCTGGCAGGTGCAGCAAACATATCTCAAATCTGATGATCTAGTTTCAAGAAGCATAAGATTCTCCCTCTAACTAAAAATTTTTCTCAATGAATTGATTACCTTCTCTTAGGTATCAACAATGTTACAAGTTACAAGGAACTTGGCATGTGACTGGGCAGAGGACAAATTCGCGTTACTGCATTTGCACCAGACTAGAGCCTCGCTTTTAAATTGTTACAGCTTAATATTATTGTTTGAGTACTTACCTATTAGCTTATGTTTTTGGGTCGTGTGATGATTTAGCATGGTATTTGAGTCAGATTGATCAAGTGATATTCGTATTGTCTTTGAATCCTCCACGTATTCTACATTTTGTGTTTCTTTTTTCTCTCTAAAATTTGTCTATGATTTTTTTTGTCTTTTTGTCTTTGTTCCATTTGGCCCACTTGGCAATCTCGTTTGACATCGATCTTGCACGCATAGGAGGCTATTAGAAGTTAATACTATTATTTGAATCCTTACCTATTAACTTAAGTTTTTGGGTCAAATAAAAACTAAACATCTATCATGGTATAAACCCTAACCTCCCCAGCTTTTCCGTTTTCTGTAAAATGATGGAAACAGATTTCTGCAACCATTTTCTACCAGGAGACTTGGAAAACAAGTTAATAGATAAATTGAAATTTTGACTGCTAACTCTTTCAAATATTTTGTGATAAGATTACCAAGAACTCAAGAAATCAAACTCTGACCTATTTCATTGGTTAACTTGGAAACGTCTCTAAACACCCAAAACAACTCCAGCTCAATGTCTTGAACATGAATCTGTATTTTATAAAATGAACGTTACTATTTCCTAATTGACTCGCACAATAGCAAATGAAATTGACAAAGTCATATTATCAATTCGTAAATTTTCATCCTTTTAGGACAGTGAATGTATTTTTAATTATTTTTTTTCTTGATGATAAGTGTCTTGAGAGTGTAGAAAACAATACGTCTATCATTTTAGCAATTATGGAAGTTATGTTTTTACTTTGAATCAGCTGCAAAGTTTAGTAGGACTAGCATAAAATTTTGGGATTATCTACCCTTATTTTATTTCACAATCTTACGCTCTTCTTATAACACAAACTTAAAAAATTAGCTATTATTAAAATTAATAATTTTGATTAAAAGTTGTAATTGACGAACCAACTCATTCAAACTAATTTGATTGAATTTATGCAGTCTCTTAGTTTCTTCAACTTTGACACTTTTAAAATTTTATATTTGTTATATTATTAAATTATATAATTTATTTTAGAGATTTATTGTTATTTATAATTAGAGATAATTAATTAGTTGTTTTATTTGTGAGTTTTAATAAGTATTAATTTTTTTTTTAATCTTATATGTTTATGTGAATGGTTTGAGTATTGTTCAACTTTTTTGGAATTGGGGCATTGCATATATTTTATCATTCCTGCTTTATTTAATACGTGCAACCATGTAATGGGAATTTCTTCTTGATTTGATTAATCCGTGTCTCTTTATCAAATTTTGGTACGTGACATGGTAAAAATATGATTAAGAAATAAGGATAAACCAGTCTAAAATGGCCTGCATCAGCGACAATTGTAAACCGCGTGTTGAAAGTAAACCAATCCCGATAGGCATTGAGGTTTTAGTTTTGACTATAAAAAGGCTTGCTTATTACATAGCGAACGTACAACAGGCAGAATAAGCAGTGGCACAAGCATGGAAGAAGAAGACAGTTCAGTAGCAGAATCAAAAGATGGTCTCTCAATGGAGTGACTGCTTTGGTCACTGGAGGAACCCAAGGCATAGGGTAAATTTTTTTTCCTTTTTTGTTTTGGTTATTTCTTTTAAATGGGGAGAAGGAATGGGGGAGAATATAAATTCCAGCATAATTTAGTTTGAACTAATTTCCTGGAAATTTATCTTGATTAGACATGCCATAATAGAAGAATTAGCAGGATTTGGAGCAATTATCCACCCATGTTCACGCAACCAAACTGAGCTCAATGCACGTGTACATGAACGGGGAAGCAAAGGTTTGATCTTTCATTCAGACAACAGCGTGAGAAGCTCGTGGTGATTGTCTCGTCCAAATTTCAGGGGAAGCTGAACATCATTGTAAGTCTAGCCTCCAAGCTCCAACAAAACCAATTACTTTTACACATCAGATTTGAGGTAAATGCACATTTTTTATAGTTGAACAATGCCTCGATATTAATAGAAAAAACAGCACTAGCCGTCAATGCTGAAGATATGTCAAGTAAAATGAGCATCAATTTTGAGTCAGCTTACCATCTGTCTCAACTTGCACATCCTCTGTTAAAAGCATCGAGAAATGGAAGTCTAATGAGCATCAACCTGAATTTTCTTAAAATTTTTAGGGTCCGACACAAGTTTAATATTAGGCTAAATTTGAGCCAAATTTTGGGAGTCCTAGTCGATTGATCGCATGTATCGCTTGTCCTCGACCACCGTGCCAAATGGCTATCACTAGCCAAGGAACTAACCTTACTTGATAATAATTAATTGTTTAAAGGAAGGCCGGCCACCATATACTTTAACAATTGAATCTTGATGACTCAGCACCTGATTCCATCCCTCGGGTATTTCGAATCATATGCTTATTTGTCACTACAAATGTGAGATGTAACCAGTATTCAGTGTTCTGTCAAAAATTCAACAAAGAGACACTACTTGAAAATAATTCCTGAAATTATATGCAATGGAGTGGGCAATATATTGTTCTTTCACCTAGACGACATACAAATTTGCAAAGACCTCACTAATGATGGAAATGGGTATGACTCATTCTTCATTCAATTATATATTAAAAACAATTTGCTCACAGAATGGCAAACAAGTCTCTTGATGATTACCCTATTTAGATGTCCAATCAGACAAGTTGAACTTAAATATTTTGTAAAATGAATGCCTGTATTCTTGTACTATGACTGGCATAATAATAAAATAAAATTAATTAAATCATACCAATTAGTAAATTCTTCCTTAAAATTAAATTAAAATATGTATCTCTTAACTCAAAAGACAACATTGAATAGATGTACTTGTAATTTTTATAAATTAAACCAGTTGATATTGGTCTCCCCAAGCTAATTTCACAACTATGCATATTGACACCAAAATCTCAATTTTAATTTCTATGAGTTTAACTAATTCTAATATTAGATAAAATCTTATATGGAATAGTTTTATCGTATTAATATAAGTGATAGATGTACTTGCAATTTTCATAAATTAGACTAGTTGATATTGGTCTCTACAAGTTGATTCCACAGCTATACGTGCTCACACTAAAATTTTAATTTTAATTTTTTTGAGTTTAACTAAGTTTAATATCAAATAAAATTTTATGTGTGACAGTTTTACTATCTAATTAATAAAGAAATATAAATTTATTTATTGATAGTAGATAAAAAATTTAAAAAAACTCACCACATTAATTAAAAATAACATCTATTTTTAATTTTTTTATCTACTATCAATAAACGAATCTTTTTTATTTTATTAATTAAAAAATTCTACCATATTATTTATGTTAATATAATCGCATCATCCTACTTAACAATAAAAATAAATAAATATATATCCTTATGTAAATTATTTATATCAGTTAATGTGACGTGACATAATAGTATCAATGGAATAAAAATATAAAATTAAAATAATTAATAGAAATGAATAACGTGAGTTATGTTGCAAGGCGTGATCGATCAATAATGTCCTTTAATTATACAGACAAATGATCAAGGTTACTGATCAATCACGTCAATGCGACGTAAGGCTTAAATACATGGGGGCCATGATCAGTCGAAAATGATAAAACTAGTTGACCAATTCCAAGATGACTTTTATAAGCTAGAAAAAAAAATCAGAAGGTTGAAACTCAACCAATCCCGATGGGCATTAAGTTTTTGAGTTTTGACTGTATGCATGCTTGCTTATTATATAGTGAACATACAACAGCTGGAATAAGCACTTGTACAAACATGGCAGCAGATGATCAGTTCAGCAGCAGAATCAAAAGATGGTCTCTCAATGGAATGACTGCTTTGGCCACTGGAGGAACCCGAGGAATTGGGTAAATAAGACAAATTTTAATTGATCTTTTTTAATACAATACGAATCAACACAACATCGACTACAACATAGCAATCCAAATTGCCACCCCTAATGAACTGCCAATTGAGTACTCAATGTCATTGTAATCCATTTGTTAAACTCCGTGAAAAAGAAAACGCGTCTCATAATCTTTATTAAATCACAAGTACGCATAAATAAACACAGCCTATTGAAAAGATTGTTTTAACCCCACTAACTCTATATAAATTTGACTTGGGACTTATTGAATCTGGCATCCACTTGCGAAACAACACCTAATAGAGTGCAGGTGAAAAACAAAAGCACATAGTAAACCAACGTTGCGTCTATGTTTGGTATGTTGAATGGGACGTGCATATTTGGCATGATTAGGTAACCAAATGAAGCCGGCAGTGAATAGTTACCAGAATGGAAATGACAAAACATTGACCTTTGTAATCAAAGCCCAATGGCCATCACTAATCAAGGAGCGACCATTAGTGCCAACCATCATAAAACTTAACAATTTCCTACTGTCTTTTTTTGCTGGATTCTTGTGGCAAATAGATAGTACGTCCTATCGGTATTGTTATATAGTTGATAAGAGAAGATAGTTGTAGTGACGTGCAATAGGAAAACATGTCAGAAGGCAGAGAGCAACTGTGGTCTTTGAAGGGTATGACTGCCCTGGTCACAGGAGGAACCAGAGGCATCGGGTTAGTATTTTCTCTCTGTTGATTTTTCCTGGTATATTTATATTCTATTTGCATAACTTTGAGTGATATTTTCTGTTTTTGTTACTGCGTTGATAATGAATTGATGTGTCAGATATGCTATAATAGAAGAACTAGCAGCATTTGGTGCAATAGTGCATACATGTTCTCGTAATGAAACTGAACTCAGTGACAGAATTCAAGAATGGAAGAGTAAGGGGCTTCAAGTAAGCGGCACAGTATGTGACGTGAAAATTAGAGCTCAGAGGGAGAAGCTGATGAAGACTGTGTCTTCTGTTTTCGATGGCAAGCTCAATATTCTTGTAAGTTCTGCTCCCATAATGGGCAAGGCAATTATATGAGCTATTCATGGCTGAGATGCTCAAAAATTCAACCAGAAAATAATATTGCTATATGGGTATATCCGGTATAATTAGGAGCTAGACGATGAAGTTATGTGAGATCAATTCTTCAGTGGCACATATTCACAAAGATAATTGTTTTTTTTAGGTGAACAATGCTGGAACCACTATAGTAAAGGAAACCACAGAATTTACCATTGAGGATTTCTCAACTATTATGAGTACCAATTTCGAGTCTGGTTACCATCTGTGTCAACTTGCGCACCCCCTATTAAAATCTTCAGGAAATGGAAACGTCATATTTATCTCCTCTGTTGCTGGCGTTGTAGCTGTCCCTCTATCTTCAATCTATGCATCAACTAAAGGTACAGTTCAATCTCTCTCTCTCTCTCTCTCTCTCTCTCTCCTTTTTCCCGTTTCTGTTAGAAAGCAGTAAACTAGAATCTGGTTATAAGAAAGTCTTTAAACTGCTCAGCAATTTTTTGACATCAGGGGCTATTAATCAACTCACAAAGAACTTGGCATGCGAGTGGGCAAAGGACAAAATTCGCGTAAATTCTGTCGCACCATGGATCATTAGAACCACACTCATTGATTCCATCGAGGTGAAAACTTTTCCCCCAAAACTTTTCTGTACCATTTTCCTATTTCCATCGCCAAGAACTCCCTTGAATGTATTCACTTCCCAGGACTTATGATGCAGGAGTCATTACAGTAACATAATTTGAAGACTCAACCTTTATTTTCTTTGTTAATGTTCTATTTTGCTCATTTAATTACTTAGAACTTTATTTCATTTGTTTTGTATTTGGAAGCATCTAGATATTAGAAAACATGAACCTAATCTCGCTGAGATGATTTGATCTGGAAATCCTTGCTTTCTGCATCACTTTAGCGTGCAATTACTATTGAAAATATGTCACATACAATCCTTTATATTTATCTATTTTGCTTGTCTGAGTACTTAAATCTATTGCATCTTCCGAAACTCTGTTCATATTAACTGTTAATTTTCTCCTTTCTCAGGAAGATCCTAATATCAAGGAATTTGTAACTCGTTTGATATCCCGGACTCCTATCCCCCGTCCCGGAGAACCTCATGAGGTTTCATCAGTGGTAGCATTCCTATGCTTCCCAGCTGCTTCATATGTCACTGGGCAGGTTATTTGTGTTGATGGAGGATTCAGTGTGACTGGGTATAGCGCTGTGGAATGCTAAAATGATCTTAAAAATTGCCGGCTGACACCTC
This sequence comes from Swietenia macrophylla, assembly GCA_032401905.1. NCBI lineage: Eukaryota > Viridiplantae > Streptophyta > Magnoliopsida > Sapindales > Meliaceae > Swietenia > Swietenia macrophylla. Next base: position 5,853,087 of record CP135581.1, read on the forward strand.
AATGTTTGCTAATGGCTTTACTGCAACATCTGATAATCAAGCTCTGTTGTGGACAAAAATGTTTCTAAAATGTCTTTTATCTTTTTCAGTTGTTCTTGTTGCCATCGTTGTTTTTAAGTCTTCACTGCAATAACAAAGAGAAGCAGTGGTGCCTAAGGAATCAATCCACAAAGTCAGATTGGGGCCTTTAAAATTTGGCCCAAAATTGGAGTATAAAATTAAGTATACACTGTTATTAATTTTTTTTATTTAATATTATACTCGAAAGGGTCCTATTTATAGTCACTGGTTTGTATTAAAAATTGCATATATCATAATCAAACTCAATCTCAAAAATTAAAACTTAAGTTCATAATTATTTCATCCTTTCTCCTAAATTTTTAATCCCTAATCCAAATTTGAAAACAAATATCAATCCTTAACAAACATTTCAAACCAATGTTAAACCTCATTAATCTATAAAGGGCGTAGCAAACATGGGAAAGTAACACCCTTACCATTAATTCTTCTTTCTTCTTGATTAATTAGTTTCTCCTAAGTAAGGAAAATAAATCTTCACCACTCTTTTATTTCCTGGCTCATGAAACACACAACTAATACGTTACCATACCATCAACCTTTTCATGTAATAAAGATTTAAGAACAGCCAATCCTTGCTTTACTTAAAAAAGTCTCAGCCTTGACATGCGGGTGCTATGATAACCAGCTTCTGTATAAAGCTGCAACATAACTACAAATGTAGGTGGTATTGATGCATTGTTCATTTTAGTACATATCTCAGGCTCTTCTGTCTCATAAATACCGTCTGTGTCAACTCGCATATTTCTTCTTGAAAGCTTCTGGAAATATACGATTGTTCTTATAATACCTCCATCTTGAGTGCTATAGCTATCTCTCGTGCTTCTATCTATGCTGCTTCTAAAGGCACCTTTTTTACTAACATAGCAGCATATATTGTTTGGTCTCCATGACTCCAACAAGTAACATATCTGCTGAATAATTTTTGTTTTCAGGAGCAATTAATCAAGTTACAAGAAACTCGGCAGGTGTTGGACAAAGGATAAAACCGCGTTAATGCAGTTGCACCGGGCTAATCAGAACCTCACATTTCAATTTTGTCATGGTATAACTTCTCCGAGCTTTTCCATTATCTGCTTTCATTTTCCATCACTTCTTGCTCCATGGTAAGATCAATATTACCGGGAAGTTTGGGAAACAAGTGAACAAGGGAATTGTAAACTGCGGGCTCTTTGAATTGTCTTTGTACTAAGATTACCAAGAAGTTAACAAATCGAACTCCGACCCTTTTTTTGTCAACTTAGTAACATTTCTCCGCGCTTGGACACGCTATCAGCTTAATTCATGAAAATGAAATCTTAATACAGCCACAGAAGCCGGCCAACGAATATAGACTCTTTGAGGTTGTCAACTTATTTAGGTCTCCAAACGAACTCTGACTGTTGTCAAATTCAGTAACATTTCAAAACATGGCAGTTCAAGTCGTAAAAGTGAAATCTTAGTAATATTCTCACACCAAAACTATGTGGCTGAAACTCTCTTAACTTTTGCATTTGCTCTTCACCTTAATTTTCAATAAAGCAACTCCATGGATGTAGACCCAACTTGGGTGGACCAATTAGTCATGGTATTTTTGTGCGCGTGGTATTAAGTCCTGGTTAGGGTGTGTTCTCTAGATACAGTAACTTTCATACTTGGGAAGCCTTCAAAGTAGACATTGCCGATCCATTATATATTGAAGTTCTTTCCACAGCAAGATCCTGAGAAAAGGAAAGTTTATGAATACAAAATCTCTCAAACTCCCATTTTCCGGCAGGGAGACACTATTGAAGTTTCTTCGATGGTGGCATTTCTTTGCTTCCCTGTTGCCGCCTCGTATATCACCGGGCTGGTTATCTTTGTTGATGGAGAATATACTGAGTGGTGCCAAAAAGTTTCAATCGATTGAAAATCTCATTCAAATGATTAAAACATGATTTGGAATCTATCCAAACAATGAGAATACTCTTCTCAAAATGATTTGCCAAGCAAAAAGGTGAATAATCCCATCAAAGTGATTACAAAGACTTTTTAAGGAGGATTTGGATCCTCTACTCATCCTTTCTCTTCTTGCCTTTTAACAAAATGATAATATATAAGACGCTTAATAATGAACGGATTGAAAAATTTTAAATATAATTTAAATAGTTCATTATCAAGTATATTACATATTATTATCTTATTAAGTTAAGAATAAAAAGACCAGATCCAAATCCTTGTAAGGAAGTTTAATAGCAGAAAATTTCTACTAAACAGGAAACTTTAAAAATTGAATTGAAGATGAACTACTAACTAGAGACTCGGTCAAAATGAAATGAAAAGAAATACTTTCTTTGACGCAACTAACTCTTCATACATGTGACTAGCTGTCATCACTGAGTGCTTTCAACATAACTTACAAAAGATCCTTCAGACAATGACCTGAGGTGGAGCAAAAGCGGCCACATTAATGTTTCCTACAAAATTTTCTGCTGCACTGTTGAAAAAAAGAGGCATGTGAATTTTCAGTTCGCAATCTATAATTTGTGCAACCATGCAATAGTCAATAGAAAGGTTTCATGAACAACTTCACATACATTAGAAAAAACTAAAAAAAAAAAATGAAGTCTTGATGTACTAACTTGTTAGTTTAGTTTGTATTGGGATTGTTCATAACTATTTTAGCCACTTGCTTATTAAGTATGTATTTGAATATTGAATAAGGCATTTCTTTAGTATCTTAGGTTAAGGGATATAAATATATGTAAAGCACACCAAATTTGACTAACTCCAATGTTAAAAAGAAAAATATTTTAAAAATAAATTTTATTAAATAAAGACGTCAAACAATCATAAAATTAGACAATTATCTTTTTTATATTAATTAATTTTATCATAAATAAATTTATAATCAGTCGTCAAATTTGACTACCAATCTTCATATTGTACAAGAGTGCAAATGAAAATTACGAGGAGAGAGAAAAGTTAACACACATGACATGTTGTTATTGAAAGGTACTATGGTGCCATGGCATCTAAGTTTTTCTCTTGTAATAATGAAACTAAGATGACTATGTGTTCTAGTTATTGTTGACGTGGAGGTTTATATATGTCCATTTTGTTCGACAGAAATAGGCATACATTCTGTTTCCTCCCACTCATTGTCAACAGTTGAGGTGATATACCTGAGGAGACTTGACATGGCCGCAGAATTTATCAATATTGGCGAAAAAAGATGGTCTCTCAAAGGGATGACCGCTCTCTTGACTGGTGGTACAAGAGGCATAGGGTATTTATTTCATCTATTTGTTTTCTTCCTTCAATTTTCATTGCCATGAATTATGCCAGATAAGTTCACTGAACTTTCCAGGTGCTAATGGATATTTTTTTTGGGGCATGGTATGGTTGAAGAACTAGCCAAATTTGGAGCAGCAGTCCACACTTGTTCTCGTAAACAAACTGAGCTTGATCAACGTTTGAATGAATGGAAAAGCAGGGCTTCAATGTCACGGGATCAGTCTGTGATGTCGGACATCGAAGCCAAAGGGAAAAACTAATGGAGACTGTGTCCTCTGTCTTTAATGGAAAGCTCAACATCCTTGTAAGTTTTCTCCGTGCAAGGCTCCAATTAATAATACAATCCTGTGGTGTGGGCACAAGCTTTAATTATCTGATTTTTGTATAGGTAAATAATGTCGGGACAGTGTTAGTTAAAGAAGCCACAGATTTTACTGCTGAGGATATCTCGTTTGTAATGGCTACCAATTTTGAGTCTGCTTTTCATCTAAGTCAACTGGCACACCCTCTTCTGCAAGCATCAGGATACGGAAGCATTGTATTTATATCCTCCATTGGCGGGGTGATGGCATTACCCACTGTTTCAGTCTATGCAGCATCCAAAGGTAATCTGCTTAAATATGCAAGAGCTTATAATTTGGTTAATTTTCTGCTCTTTGGAAGTCAGAAATTCGCTGTGTTGATCTTTTTTACCAGGGGCGATCAATCAAGTTACCAGGAACTTCGCCCGTGAGCGGGCAAAGGGCGATATTCGTGTTAATACAGTGGCGCCATGGATTATCAACACACCCCTCATAGAGTCTGAAACAGTGTGATTCTATCCTTTCCCTTTCTATTGAATACTCAACGATAATTTATGATAAATTGAGAAAAAGAAAATATAAATATACATGTATCTAACCAATATCCATGTCCCACTAATTTTTACCCCAATTCTTATATAATTTTCAACTAGACAGTGTATCATGTGGCAGTGTTATACCATTGTTATATGTCATATATTTTTATTGGAACAAAACGAAACAAATTCTTAAGACTTGACAATGAACATAATTTCCTTCTTTGACTGGCAGAAACATCCTGAGGAACGGGCGAGAACAAAACGGCTTATAGATAGAACTCCAATCCAGGCGGCCAGGAGAGACCAATGAGGTTTCATCACTGGTGGCATTTCTTTGTCTCCCTGCTGCATCATATATTACTGGCCAGGTTATATGCGTTGATGATGGATACACTGTCAACGGTTTAACATATGAAAACTAGAAAATAATTTTGCTGCTTCAACTGTGCTGTTCTGCTCTATTTTATGGACAATAGTAATATATGAAATTTATCCTCGATACGTGCCAACATTCACATAGCCTTGTTCTTTCTTTCTTCTCTTTTCTCTCCTCCTTTGTCTCTTCAACTCATTTTTTACCACCATTACACCCATTACACCCATTAACCTAAAGAAATTAGCTGTGTAGGTGGGCATATGCCAAAGGATAAGAATTCTCGCTCAGTCTTTTGTATCCTTACTTTTAAAGATCTAATGATATATAAGTATGAAAGATAATAAAGTACTCAAATTTTATTTTAATTATATAATAATGATGGGCAATTCTTAAAAATGATGATCAGAAGTGATAATATTTTATCTTTTTATAATTTTTTATTGAAATAATTATTATAATATAAATAAATTATAGAATTGGGTGTAGTTAAAAATCAATGAAGTATTTTAGTACTAATGATATTTATTCATTAATTAATATAAGAAGAATAAATTATCCCTCTTATTTTTTATGCACTAACTAAAATATAAGAAAATTCAATTATTCCTCTAATATTTAAACTTAATGGAAGATGACAACAACTTGGCAAGTTGATTATATTCAAGACATGAAAGGCTAATATAAATTTAAGCCTAACAACTATATAATACAAGAAAAAAGGATAGGGGGTGGGGGGTTAATGTACATTTTTAAATAAGTATCATATAAGTGTAATTATTTAAATTTTAAAGAAGGCATGTAAAAATTTTCCTAATTAATTTAGTGCAATGATATAGACAGAAAGTATTGTTTTTGATTTTTATAGAATTCAATGTATTGTTTGATAGGTTGAAATAAACATAGTACTAATTGATTAGGTGCAATGGTGAGGACAATATTCTTGTTAATATTTATACAATTTAATCTATTTTTATTTTTCTCTATGTTGAGTAATTGATGGTGCCAATAGATAGGATTGAACATGCCCATCTATTATTATTGGCGATTGAATCAGAAATGACATGACAAGAAATGCCCTCGTAACAGTTGAGGTTAAATTTTTAATAGATATATTGATGGTTACATTCATTTATTTTAATTTTTACATTAATATTTTAAATTTTTTGTTCATGTTTCAAGTATTGTTTACTACACATCTCAAATTTTTTATTCATGTTTTAAATACTATTTATTATTTATTTTATATGTTTCAATATTTTTTATTACAAATTTTATAAAAATTATTATTAATTGTAAAATTAAGAAAATTTTGAGTGTAAATACACATACTTGTATCATAATCGTTTTCACAAATAAGATTGAAGATTCTCGTCTATTATCATTAGATATTAAATATTAGAAATGGCGTGACAAGAAATGGGCTCGCAAAGTACAAAATATGATAATAATTAAAGTTGAGATATGGCATCTTAGTTAATATATATTATGTATATATTAGAGGGCTTTTGATAAAAATAACCCTTATTTACCCTCCATTTAAGTTTATAGCCTAGGTAAAAGTTTTGTTATATTTTGAGCCAATTATTTGGCTTTCAAACAAGAATGCCCTTAATATTTGTCATTGTATTTTACACATAGAAGGAGGTAACTTTACTGCAAAACATAAAACAAACAAAAAAGAAAATACGAATAACCTATAATTTTTGTCAACCTTTATTGAGTTTCGGTTTTAAAGTATTATTATCATAACGAGCAGATATTGATCTACTAAATTTAGAATAAATAATTACAACCAAGAAGTCACATTACTGATAACAAATATATTCTTTATCCCAAGTGAAATAAATAATTTTTTTATTGCATTTTGTTTGCTTAGGTTTAGTTTTATACAAATAGAAAGTTTAGAAATGTGCTTAGGTTAGTTTGGATGTTTGCATTTTGTGTTTGGATCTATTTTACTGTATGATGTGGTGTTTTTGTGAAGAATTTGATCAAAGAGAAACATAACAAATTGTTGAGAGAAATAAAAACATTGAGGGAGTATATATATCTGTTTCGATGAAAATCATAATTTTCATCAAGGGAGTACATACACAAATCCCCTGATAATTTTCCTATATGATAATCATTGAGCAAATTTGTGTATCTCATTTGTAATTTTCATCAAGAGACATGATTTTTTCAACTACCTCCCTCAATGAAAATTATCGTGAGAAATATACAAATTTCTTTGATCATTTTTATCGAGGAAGATAGTTGAAAAAATTATTTTTTTCGATGAAAATTGTTGGAAGAGATACACAAATTGTTGATATTTTTTCTTTGATATTTATATTTATTATAATATTTTATTACCTTTTGAAAATCAAATGTTTGACATTTTTTTTCATAAATGGTAAGAATTTTTTTGATGATTGTCCCAAAAGAAACATGAAAGAGTTTACTAGACGATAATAAGACTTATAATGGTGATAATACATTTGGTTTGATCGGAGATAAGAATATAAAGCATCAAGAATTTGTCAAACAATTGTATTCTTTGATACAAAAAAAGTATCAATAATCCACATATGCGATAAGAATAAGACAACTACTGAAAAAATATTTGGTTATGCTATCTTCAATCTTCTACTTATAGAACCTATGATACCTACGCCGAAATTTCTCATACATGTATAGTATAAATGTAAGTACAAATACTATTGAGCTATGTTATAACAAAATATAAAGTAATTAAATTTTATTTTAATAAGACATAATTTTTAACCACATATCATAACTAAATGCAACAAAACCAAGCTTATTTTCTGGAAAGGAAATTACTTAACATTACAACATGCAAATATGTACAATTTTCTTTTTTTCTATTAATATTTATAAAGTTTTGTTGGTTTCTTGTCAAAAAGAAAACAAAAGTTACTTAAATGAGTTGTTAATGTCCTTAACGATAAAGAAATTCTGCCATATTTTTATAATGTTAAGACAAGCCACTCGGCATTTTACCTCTTTTTAAAATCACTTGATAATTTCTATGGATAACCATTTACATATAATATGATGGTAGGTAATGAACAATAATTAATGTACTATCTACAAAGTAATTTGAAATGAACAATAATTAATGTGCCCTTTAAATGGACTACAAATCAATAAGCAAACAATGGAAGATAAAAGAACCAAAATTATATGATTATAATAAAATGCAGTATCAAGGTCTATAACATTGACTAGAATGGAAATGATGTTGAGAACTAATCAATTGCATCAATACAATTACTAGGTTATTATGTTTATTTGACATGCACAATCAGTTCTGAACTATATTTTTCAATAAAAAAGAACAGACACTAGGTAACTGAATGAGAGAAGATATTTGAACTTCATACGCATATTAAGTTCTAAACAAGTAAAAGATTCAATACAAACTCAAAGAGAGGTTAAGTGAGTTTAGAACAAGTAGAACTAAATCAATTTTAGCTAAAAATAGCAAATGCTCATTAAAGATGATCAACAGAAAATACAAATAAAGACCAAAAAAGCTCCTTATACAGCTACAAGCTTTTGTCGACCACAACCGTACGTAAAAATCTAAGGTGAATCTCTTCTTAAGTTCCAAAAATTACATAAAATTATTGAAACAAAAATTACACCTCTTCTTAAGTTTTAAAAAGAAAAGGGATTAAGATAAATATGTGTATTCTACCCCAATATAGAAAATAAGACAATTCAAAAGCACTAAGTCATTATCATGTGATTATGCATATATAAAACAAGCGTTACATGAACAAGCTTGTGTTAAAGAGAACTTCATGTTCTTAATTACTTAAATAAGTATATTAAAGTTTCTCGACTTGTTATAAAAAGAAATATGTAAGGAAATTAAATATTTTTTTTTAACAACCGTTGTCTGTTCATCCAATTATAGCACAGAGAACAAATTTAATTTATTAAACATTAGACAAAAGTTCACACAACATTTGAACAACCCAATAATTAAAAATAATTGAAAAAGTAAAATGTATTTAGAATCGTAAAATTTTAAGGTACCAATTCTATATCACACATAGAGTAATCTAATAAGATTTTATTATTAATATATTAAATACTTTTTACTTGTATTAAAAAATTTATTACAGTGGGAGAATAACAGATAATTAAGTGTCACATTAGCAAAGAGACATTATATGACAGAGTCCTAACAACGAGATAGTAAACGTGGGGGACAAAAATTAGAATCGAAAAATGAAAAAAAAAAATATGAACAAGTTCTTCACTTGGCCTTCACATGGGTTTTAATTGCTTAAGGTTATCCATCCATTTATCTGTTGCATTGCAACAATTATTTTTATATATTAATGCAACTTTTGCTCTCTTCAACGCATATTAGTATTTCTTCTTGTATTAAATTATATGTTATTTTGATGTTACTAATGTGTATATTGAAGAATACTTTTATGGAGTTTTAAAACTTTAAGTTTTATCTGTAATTAAAGATTGGAGCATATAAATGTGTGTATTTTTTATCAAAAATGCATATTAATAAGAGTTTTAAGGATGCGAGGAAAGCAGATAATATATGGTTAATTCTTAAAGGATGTATAAAAATGTTAGCTAAGATCTTGATTACCATGATTTCTGATCTTTCACAAAAATAAAATATTAAAAAAATTATAAAATATTAAAAAAATTAATTTTAAAATAAAAATTATCGAGACATTATGATAAAATAAATTCTCTTAGTAATTTTTGTTGATATTTTTTTTTTTTTACCTTTTTTTTCTTAATGAAATTTATCGAGGGACTGAAGGCAAAAAAAAAAAAAAAGTCTACTGCAATAAAATTCATCAAAGGAAAACGGGCAAAATAGAGTCTCCTTCATTGAAATTCATGAAGGAAAAGAAGGCAAAAAAGGGGACCACACTTGATGAAATTCATCAAGGTAACAAAGATAAAAAAAGGGTCTCGTTCAAAGAAAATTATTAAGATTTTTTTTTTTTTCGCCGTAACCCTCAACGACTTTTGTCAACAGAAACCCCATTTTTGTCTTTATTCTTCCAATGAATTTTATCAAGTGAGGCACTATTCATCATCATCTTTAGAACTTTATTTTCAAAATTTTCAAACTCTTTTCAATCTCACACACTAAATCAAACATAACCCAAAATTAGTTGCATAAAATACCATAGATTAATTTCTAAACCTAATACTATCATTTCCTAACCCTAAATCAACAACATAGTACCAATGTTTAGATTTTTCATAAAGCAATGACATGGGAATACCTAACGTGGATAGAAAATGGCGTTGATTTTTTTCACGTATGTTGTTCTTCTTCAAACCCAAGTGAACTTTCTCTATTTGCAGGTTCGATTTCTCAATTTTTTTTCTGTTTGAATTTTGTCTTTCATGGTTTCTTTGCTTTCTTCTCCATTTGCAGGTTTTGTTTCCTATCTTCATTTCACTCCACAGGGTTTAGAAAAATCAATTTAAATGGATCAAGAGCATTCTTGTCCGAAAGCCAAACAATCAGTTTCAAATATAACAAAACTTTGACCTGGGTTATAAACTTAAATAGGGTGTGAATCTGGGCTATTTTTGTCAAAAATTCATTAGAATATATTACATAAAATGTCATATCACAATTTCAATCATTATGACAATTTATATTTTTTCAGGTAATTTCTTAATGGAGATTATTTTTATATAAAATATCGTGATACAAAAATCTCTGTGTGCGTGGGTGTCTTATTTTTGTTTCGGCATCTGATTTAACCAATTTAGATATGAGTGCTAACAAGTTAATTGGGTCAATTCCAGTTGAGCTCACTGAGTTAACTCGACACAAAAAATAAATCTCTTAATGGAAGGAGCAAAGAGATTATCAAATACACTTGATAATCCGAATTACCGCCTCTCTCTCTCTCTCTACACGCACACACACAGTAATAATTGGAGACTTTTTATGGTCTTAATTTTATAACAAGGTGAAAAGGATTGGTATTCTGTATCATATTATTTTCACCCTAAATTTATTTATCTTATAAAAAATTTAAGACAAGAATCTTGAAGAAACAGTCTAAGATTTTTTTTTATTTGTCTTAAAAATTATTTTATTGTTATAATCCAAAAAAAATTTACATTCATTTTTTGGATGGACTTTTTTTTTTTTTTACTGTACTGGACGCAAGATATGAATGTTAAAAAAATGGATAAATTTTATTTTTAAACGCAACGATTTGGTGCAGCGGTCGTGCACAGTTAATATTGGTACAGCCAGACATAGCATATTTTCATTGGTTGGGCTGGGGGTTAATGGGCCACTGGTTCTGGTTAACTTGTCTTGGGGTCAAGACAACAACTATCTTTTGTCTTTCACACCTAACATTCTTCTTGCTTTCTCAGCCAGCAATTGTCTTCTACAATTAACACCCTTAAATTAATCGAACAGAACCGCTTTTTTTTTTTTTTTTTAATAATAGACACATTTTAATTCTTATTTACTTGCATCTTTTTCTTAGTTCATGTTTGAGATTAGAGATGGCAAATGGTCCTGCCCGGCCGAGCCCGAGCAAGCTCCTGAATAGTGAAGTCCCAATTTGATTCAACATAATTCATCAAGGACTTAGACCAATCCAAAAGATACGGTCCCATCACAGACTTAGACCAAACTAGATCCATCACAAGCCAAGGCCGGCCAAAACTTGTTCGACCTACGAGCTTTTGTATTCATAAACAATATGAGTGAAGTCCAATTTGCGCTAGTGCAATCAGTTCATTTGACATCTCTTTTTGAGACGGCATTACATTAGAAAATAATAATCACTTAATGATATGGTACCCCAACTTGTGCTAATGAAACGACATCGTGCAAACTTTAGATAATTAAAATATTTAAATTAAGCTTAGGAAAGAAAATAAAGGGATCCCCGGTTTCGGGCTCCAAATAAAGAAGCAAGTACCACAATCCTCGTCACCAGACCAACCACATTCAAAATAAAAATAAATAATTCAAACGATGATTAAATCATGCCTGTCTTCTCCCTTCATCAACGGCCAGAATTGTGCCACGCATCTGCACGGCAACCGACCTTAGATTCCCCGACCCCAGCACGAGAGCATATAGGAAGGGATTAAACTATGGATTAAAATATAATTAAAGAGGACGTTGCCCCACCACGTGGCAGCGACTAGACAAAACGTTGAAACTGAGTAACCTGATCTTCCAGAAACTTCGAGGGAACTCGTGGCGTAGAAGGAATAATCTAGAAACACGGTCATGATTACGCCACGTGTAATGCAAATACGTGGGATCCAACGTGGCATGTGCTACATCCTTGTAATTGATACGCCTATGCCCCCACACTCGTTTAAACTCCGTTTTTAATTAGGCAGATGTTCGTTTGCTTCTCTCTTCTCTTCGAAACGCAAGTCTTATAAACGAGAGACGAAGAGAGAATTGAAAGCTTGAGATCAGTGTGTTTTCTCGTGATTTCTCGGAATTCTGTTTGTTTGGAAGGAAATGAATGGAAATGGTAGAGAAGAGGATGTCAAAATGGAAGAATGTAAAGAAACTGTCGTCTATATGTGGGGATATCTTCCAGGAATTTCGCCTCAGCAATCGCCGATGCTCTCCCCGCTTCCGGTCCGGTTACCTGGTGGTGATTCGTGGAAGGACGTTTGCGGAGGTGGATGTGGATTCGCTCTTGCCATTTCAGGTCAAAATTTTCTTCTAGTTATCTGTTTCTCAATCTGGTCCAAGTGATTTAAATTCTGGTGTGAAGCTGATTTGATATTTTTCCTTTCTATTTCTTTTGTAATTATTTTAGTAGTAAAATCACGAGTACATCCGCTAACTTTTTAGTTTAGGGTTCTGATAATTTCATACATAGTTTTCGAAAATGTTATGTTGCTCATGTGCTTGGTTGTTAATTTCAATTAGACTCCGGAAAGCTGATAACGTGGGGATCGGCGGACCATGAAGGTCAAGGCTATTTGACTTCAGGAAAGCATGGGGTAATGCAGTAATCTTCTAATGTGAGTTATTCTTTATTTTTTATATGTGATTGAATTGATTTAGCATCCTCTTTCTGCGGCACATTATTAAGGAAATTCCAGAACCGTTTCCTCTCCCCACTGAGGCTTCAGTAGTGAAGGCAGCTGCTGGTTGGGCACATTGTGTGTCAGTTACAGGTATACTTTTAGTTGATTTCATCTTCTCTAGCAGCACACAGGCGTGCAGTCATTAGATTTTTTAAACAAGAAATAAAAAAAAAATGCAAATAAGAGAAAGGATACACTCTGCTCGCCCTTGATCAATCAATTGATTTACTTTTGTTGTAATTGATTATGGCTGAGTGATGTCTGCAAGAATAATATGCTCTTAAGTTGGTGCAATGATCCCAGAAATAAGAAATGATATTCTTGTTGCAGCAGCAGTATATTTAGGACAAAAATAAATGGAAATGATGCAGTCTCAGCTAATCAAATGACGTTTATTTTATTTTATTTTACTTATTTATTGTTTTCTAATCTGACGATAAGTAGGCTTGTCTGTTCACACACACACTGGAACACTCAAAATTCTTCTTCTGATCTGTTTTCAGGCTGAATGGAGTTCAAATAATCTTTTGTCATTTCTCAATATGCAGAAACAGGAGAAGTATTCACTTGGGGCTGGAAAGAGTGCGTTCCCTCTGCAAAAGTCACCCGTGATTTGGCTGCTGGAAGCTTCCAGAGGGACACAGTTGGAAAACAAAATGAGTTGACAACCGAACAAGGTAATTTTTGAAACAACTGTCTCGAGAAAATTGAGAAATCAGCCCCTAGCATCTGCAAACTAATGTATGAAGGTTGAAATATTCACAGTTAGCCCAAGGTCTCAGGGCTCAAATATAACTGTTGGGAAAGAATCTCATCCTGACGGTAAAAGGACTTCTGAAGAAGTTGTAAAGCGAAGAAAAACATCATCAGCTAGCGAAGAACCTGAAAGCCCGCCAAGTACTGATGAATTTTTCACTGTGTCCCCCTGTCTTGTGACTCTAAGCCCTGGAGTGAAGATCACCATGGTTGCTGCTGGGGGACGCCATACTTTAGTACTATCAGGTAAATCAATAATGTCTTGGGTCAGCACCGGCCCAACTCTTAAGTTTTCAGGTGAAGTTGTCTTTTCTTTGTGGTCACACTACATAGTTTTGTAGCTTGTAGGATGTTCGAAGCTATTGGAAGATTTTTGATGTAAAGCAAGACACCTGATGCATCATATTTTTACCAAAGTTTCAGATATGGGGCAGGTGTGGGGTTGGGGCTATGGAGGTGAAGGACAGCTAGGTTTGGGTTCCCGGATAAAAATGGTGTCAACTCCTCATCTAATACCTTGCATTGAGCCTGCTGCTTCTGGAAAGGATAGGTCCTCAGTGGGTTGTCAAGGGAGCGTGAACTCAGCTGCAAAGACCACTGGAAGTTATGTGAAAGAAATTGCCTGTGGAGGTCGACACAGTGCACTAGTAACAGGTCAGCATTTGATGGCTGATTTTTTAGTCATCATAGTGCCATGAGGAATTCTTATAATTCTTCCTAAGAATGAAAGAGAGATTCACTTAAATGCTTTGTTATGGTTGTGATATGAATGTTCACTGTTAGTCATGATTTATGTTAGACGCCTCTAGGTAGATCAAATTGCCCTCATTGGTTGTTATAGTCTTTTTGTTGCATTGTTGGCCCTTTTTTTTGGGGGGGGATTTGGTGGGTTTATTAACTCGTTATTGATTAGAATAGTATTTTGACATTGTGTTATTCCCTGCACTTTCTTATTTTGTAGATACTGGAGTGCTGCTTACTTTTGGCTGGGGACTTTATGGACAGGTGAGTGAATATTGGATTGGTGCATCATCTTGCATTGAGTTATTGATAGCATTCATTTTATATCACTGAGCCTTTCTTGCTACATCTGCTCAGGTTCAGTAAGTCTTTGAGAGCCCAACATCTGATTATGACTCAATAGGGAAATGTAGGTACTAATGCGTAGAAACTGTGCTGTTCATTTAGTATGGCCGGTATACTTTGTGCTCCACGAGAGCTGATGGTTGATTGGACTCTCATAAAATGGTGGAATGCTGAATTTTTTTCCCCCTAACGATTTGTCTGAAAGAGCACCTTTTTAGTATTGTTATATGCTTGGGCTTATGCATCTTTAGTTGAGCTAGTCTGTAGTGTTATTCTTTCAGTTGTCCCTGACTAAAGTTATCATCCTTATTGTATTTTTTTAATCTAGTGTGGACATGGAAGTACAAATGATCAGCTGAGACCAGCTTGTGTGTCTTCTTTGACGGGCATTCAAGTAGAAAGAATTGCAGCTGGACTATGGCATACCATGTGTATCTCTGTTGATGGTCTTGTATATGCATTTGGTGGAAATCAGTTTGGACAACTGGGAACTGGTGCTGACCAGCCTGAGGTACATGCCAAAAGCTATTATCTAGTGACTGTAGCGCAATTCCATCTATAAGTTGGATTAGATTATCTATGCTTTAAGTAAGCAAGCTAGCAGGTAGATGCTCGAGGTGTGGCATTGCTTTCAGAATTCATGCCCAGGGACTGATCACTTTTCTTGAGCATATGTTAGTGAATTATAGTTAGTGGCCCAACCACTATCGTATTCATTTCCTTTTCAAGATTTCTTTAAATTCCAGCTAATGCATAGAGGTTGAGCAGTCCAATTTGCATAAGATTGTATTCTTGAAAAAAAGACTGCTTGTCCTCATTTGTGATATTAACTAAGAATATTAATGTCTGCGTCAGACTGTCCCTAAGCTTTTGGATGCTCCAAGTTTGGAAAGTAAACGTGCAAAAGTATTATCTTGTGGGGCTCGGCATAGTGCCATGCTAACAGGTATCATTCTATTGCTGATACTTGGACCATGCGCCAGGTCTTGGTAGTTTTCAGTCTGAGAATGAGAATAGGCTCATTGACTTAATAGTTTTCACTTATGAATCCTCTATGATTTTACATTTTCTACTTGTCTCACTTGTTTAGGTCAACGAATGTTTGCCATTTTTATGCAATCTCAAGATTCTAGATTCTTTTTCCTTGATACTCTATATGTTATGCCACTGTAACATGTCAGAGGGCTTTTGGTGTTTGTCATCTTCGCCTGTCTAGCGACTAATGGTATCAAATTATGGTTAAAACATAGTGGTTATTACATGATTGTCATCTATAATAAATCACTCACTTTTAGATGAATGGATAATGCATAATACTCCCATGTCTTTGCTTTGACACTGCTTTTTGTTTGTGGTTATTGAAGAGGATGGTCAAGTGCTTAGCTGGGGCTGGAACAAGTATGGCCAGGTATGGTTCTTGAATTTCCTGTGACATTCATGTTTAATTTCTTTTGTCGCAATTTAAACAAATATCCATTTTCTGTTCCAGTGAATTGACCTTTCCATTTCCTTGTGGTGCAGCTTGGCCTGGGTGATTCCATAGACCGCAACATCCCTTCTTTGGTACCTATCGACAGTTGTCTGCCCAGAAACATCACATGTGGTTGGTGGCACACGCTGCTGCTGGCTGAGACAACACGACTCGGAGTCTGAAAACAAAGGGAAAACAGTTTTGCTAGGATGGTGGTCCTCTTGACCAGCCTGTGTTACAAGGCAGCCATGAAGCCGACGTTATGCAAGGATTCAAACGTGTACATTCACATAGAAACATGGTTCTTTATTTACAAAGACTACAATGGCAATTCCTCGAGTCTGTACACAAAATAAATCCTTGTATTGATACAATGTATACGCAGTAGGTTTCTCACTTCAATACATTAGTGTTGTACAGATGCCTAACAGATTGAAATTGTTGTTGATTTTTCCGGAGCAGATTTTTGTGCGATGTAGGCATTTTCAAATTTTGCTCGAAACAGGGTTTCTTATGCGCTGAAACAGCTGCATCAGAGACCAGAAAATCTCCGTTCTGTGAAAGTTCTTGGAACCCTGCATGCGTTGGATCAAATTGGATCAAATCTCGGAATTGACTGACTGTCGATATGGTTGATTCTCGTGAAAAACTCGGTAAAAGAAACTATACCTCCACGATGAAACGAGCCCATGTATTGTTAGAACGGCTTTCCATAACACCCTGCAAGATGGTTAATTCCAAACTCCGAATCACCTGGGCAATATTGAGGAATAGCCCATGCTCGTTGCATAGCATCTGTATCAAATGTGCCTTGGAAATTAGCATTCATGGTTTAGTTCACTAACAATATAGGCTCGTGGAAAATTCAAGATCATAGAACAAACCTCTATGAGCATATGTCCAGGGTATGAGAGATCTTCGACAACTATGGGGCAAGCCATGGACTCATTTTCAAATTTGAAAGCCCAAGTAGTCCCCTTTTGGTTGGTTTCTGATAATCTTATATCCTTGTGAGCAGCCGCCTGCAAACAATGCATTTTGATTCAGCATTCCTACTTATGGATTACTCAACAGTATCTTAAAAGACATGGCGAATGAGACAACTGCTTATCAAGGAACAAACTTACAAAATAGAAGTCTTAGTTTTGGCAACTGTGAGTGTACTGTGCAACTTATAGATCTATAGCTTCAAATCCAGACATTTGGATCTACTTTGTTTTGGAAAAAAAATTGAAAACGTGCTTGGTATCACCGACTTTTAGTAGATATAATCATTTTCATTAACATTTAACTTCTAATACTTCCTTCTAGAACAGTTGTAGTTTAAAAGCCACCACACTTTTAATACTTAATGAAGCCTAAATCGGTTTAATATAAATCACCATTCACTTATAATTCTATCTCATACTTATGAACTTTATGACAGATAACTTACCACAAGTTTAGTGTCCATTTTGAACCTCTGATTTCTTGAGATCACAAGGACAAATTTGATTTCCTTCAGCTAGCTTTCTATTAAGTGATATATATATATATATATATATATATATTCATTCTTTTTATTTTATGATTATCATTATTAGTATCATTTTTAAGTGAGGTGCTGAAATAAAAGGTAAACAAACACAATATTAGTTGCACTTGTACAATGAATCCTCTCATCTAGATTAAATCAGTCAGCAATGCCGATACTATACTTCAGTTAAAACAATATATCAGGAGTGGATGTTTCAATTTTCTATGATCTCCTTTGTTTTATCAATAGCAACTATGGTGTCAAAAGAGTTTTCGTACAAATCTATACAACATCAATCTCCATGGCTGACACCAATACCCATTACCCATGGTGCCAAGTCTTGTAGACTATCCAGTAGACTGCAATACGATTTACGGTTTCAGTTGATTTACTAATCAGCTGTAGAAATGAATAACTCGCCACTGGAGTAACTGACACAAAGAGATGTGCAAAACATGGAACATGTTTAGAGATCTTACCTCATGATGCACCCACTGCTTCAACTTCTCAGCCTGGTCAGTTACACTTCTCAAGTACTGTATGTGTTCTATGGTTCGCCCTAATAGGCCATCTATGCTAAACTGGATTTATCACCAATCATGGAGCAAATGAATCCAGTTTGTATGAAAAAAAAACATTAGGAATTATCAAAACTGAGAAAGCTAATAACCCAGCAAAATCACTGACCTTCACACCATTTGGAACAAGTTCCCGCAGTTCCTTAATCCGGTCCTGGATCAGCTGTCTGTCCCTTGGCCTTGGTCTTTGGTTATCAGTGGGTTTATTCCTCCTCTTGTTCACATTGGACTGCTTCAGTCCCTTCCTTGCCTGCATGGCGCTGTGCCCCCTTTCCAGCTGCTTTTTGTCAAAGAATGTTGTCATCATGCTCTTGAGAGAAACAGAAGTTGGAGTAAGTTCATTTCTGCTTGCAGAAAGACATGCAGATTTGACATTGCTCCATGGTATTGAATCATCTCCTGCCAAAGTACTTGCTTTTGATTGGTTTTGTGGTGGTGAGGGAGTAACAAATTTTTCAAATGAAGTTAAAGAGGACTTAAGATTATTGCACATATTAGATGCACTATCTGCACCCCCACAAACATTGCCAACAACAGCTTCCAACAGATATTCTACATCACCTCCTTTGGCAGAACTTGTAAGCTCAATTCCATCACTTAGATCTCTATGGCAAACCAAACTTGAGCTGCTACATGTATTATCGACAGAGAATGAGTCCCAAAAGTATTCACTAGGATGTCTCTGAAATGCTGGTCCAAGGGCCTCGTGTAACTCACAATCTTTGGGAAAATTAAGTAAACTCGCTGAACTTCTGTAACCTGCATCATTAAAGATATCCTCTTGAAATGGTTGTTCCATTGAATCTCTGGCAGGGAAAGAGGTCATAGTTCTGCCATTGAAATCTCCTAATACTCCCACATTGTATTTGTTACGTTGAGTGTATGCCTGTAATTCTTCTTCCAGACAAGACAAACCAAACAATTTACTCTCCATCATCTCCAACTTGCCTGCACATACAGAATGATTCGGTGATTTCGGTACTTCGATGGGACCAGCAGATGAGATGCCAGTCTTATTTTCATTCTCACTTCTGAATGTTCCTGACAGATCATTTCCAGATACATGTGCATCTTGTAGAGCTAGAAGCGACACAAAATGGTCCAAATTTGACAGCATGATTTTACTCTGCTTGACACTGTCAACAGTATCAGAATCTTCTGACTTCAGAGGGCTAATGGTAGAAGCTGATGGTTCATCTAAGCTATCCATGAGACCAGATGTTAGTGTTGATGATGACAGAGTTTGGAGATCCCTGTCTAAGATAGGCGGTACAGTATTTCCCCCAGCATTGTGAAGGGTAAACCTATCTTTGATATGTGCTACGACTGCCAGATCTTCTCCAACCTGCTGATAGGAATAAAAACATGATAAACACTTACAGTAATAAACATTTGGCATATGTGCACACAAAAGAAGAGCATACTGACTCACAGCATGTGAGATAGAGAAATAGAAGCTATATCCTTTAAGGGGTAAAAACCCATGTCATGTACATGCTTTTTATATGTAGTCACAGTGCAGTACCACAACTGGCAGAATTCGTTACTCTGAAATTGTCCTGACATATTTTATAGCATACCGACACACAGTAACCATTAGTATAGCATCTACAGATGTAATCTGACACCTCAACAGTGGGTACCAGACTGCCCATCAAGAGTTGAATACGACCATTAAAGCCAATGCACATAGTTGAGAACAAATACGCACCACTTCCAATGACCCAAGCTGCATAACTCCATGAGGAAGTACAGGTACCAGCAAAATAGTCTGCACAAGCATTATAAACAATCAACACAATAATCATGTGCATGAGTTTAAATAAGAAGTTTTGAGAAGCCAATTAGCAGTTGTACTTGTGCCTGCAGAACACAGACACGAGCAACTAGAGCATGCAAATGCACAAAATGCTCAGGAGTTGCAAAATATGGCCTGTATGGCACATGCACAATCAAGTTACCTTGACACCCGATGCCAACTGAAGTAGCCATTCATCAGGACACTGCCAATCAAAAGAATATCTCATCAGAATGTATGCTCTCCAGCATCCACAGAATTTTAACCAACTTTCTGCTAAATTGAACTAATTATGATTAGAGAATCACCTCCGGAACTAACTTAGAATTGACTTTGCCAATGGAAATATTATTGTAGGAAACCCAGAAATGTTTTCCTGTATTTGCAACTTCGCCAACAACCCTGATGAATTATAGAAACCCAAGCTCAATTAACATTATTTTGCAATCTTTTTCAAAGCAACCAAAGGTAAGCACACTTCTCTGTCTCTTTTTGTCATCAAACAATTAGTTTTGAGTTACCAACATTCCATGCAATAGCAAGTGTCCAAGGAGTTTCAATAAATAATCAAATGAAGAGAGAGATGAATGTGCAGAACTGCACTATAATCTTTAAAGGGATAGATGAAAAATAATTTTAGGGCACGAATGCATAAAAGAGGAAATCACCTTCAGAGGGCTAATCCCAAATTTCCATTCAACTACAATCAATAAACAAGAACTCATATCGACACTTGTTTCTATAGTTGCAGAATATATAAATTCAATGGACCAAAGAGAAGAACATTAGGTAATCATAAATGTTAGGAACAAGAAATTACCCCTGTCCCAAGGCATACTGAAGATGTGACATGTTAGCCACCACTTGACCGACTGAATATCCCTCAGAACCACCACCATCACCTGCACTTGTTTCACAGTAGTAAGAAAATAGTTCATTCGCACCATTATGGTAAATGTCTCCTGACATTATTGCCACAGGTCCTTTAGGTTTTGGATTATCACAGTACCCATCTTCCCAGCTCAAGATCCTGAAATAAATCGAAACTAGTTCACAAATTCACAAAAAATTATAGATACTTATAAGTAAAGCCTTATCAGAATGTTGAGAAAAGTGTACTCCAACAGTTAAATTTAACTAGTTTATAATATAAAAACAGTGTTTCATCGTACATTTTCATACTGTAAATATTTTAACACTTGACTTTTGATGCATCAAAGATATGCTTACAACCAATAACGTAATTCTATATGAAGAACAAAGATGTACCAAAGTTGATAAAGAAATCGTATTTCCTATCAAAACTCACAAGTCAATGTCAGCATACGATGTCTAGAATCACGGAATGTTAAAATGCTAAAATTATCAACACGCATGGACCCCAACGTATTCCACCATTTGATTTAGACCATCAAAGATCCCAAATAAGATTGCTAAACCTTAAAGCGATCAGCCTCGAAATATTAAGTCAAGGAGAACAAAATGATTCCGATTTATATAAGAAATTAAAACATAAGTACGCGGTAAAAATAAATTAAAAAAGGCAAAAGGTTCTGGAAAAATCAACTTACATTTGGCCGCCCTCATGCCTCAGCTTCCAAACCACAGCATAATTCCAAGGTAAATTGGTGCAAAAGCTCTTCAATAACTGCCTCAAAGCAGTAGTCCCCATTTGATGAACTCCCCAGAAAATAAATGCAGAGGTCTAACACATACAATAAACTCACCTAAAATTATCACTACAACTTTCTCTAGCTACCACGATAAGAACCTCTCCCCGCCTGTTTTATACGCAACCCAGCTCTTCTTTTTATTGGTGGCCCCGTTGAACATACAAGCAATAAACCCATTTCCTGCAACCCCGCTTTCAAAAGATTCGACTATCACTGTGAAATGTAATTTCTTATACTACTACTACACTAGTTGGAGAAATACAGCAAATTTTTCAGGGAAAACTTCATTTCTATCAAATCAAACACACAACTAAACTTTGCAAAAACTCTTTTTTGTCACCAAGACCGAATTTAATCCCAAAAAAAACAGCAAACCCAGTAGCAAACCTGCTTTAACTGCTTAAAGAACACCACAAACAACTTTAAATGAAGTAAATGCACGTGGGATCAAAACAAAAACACATTACCATGTTCCAAAAAATCAGAGAATGTAACGATGTTCAAATTCGTTAGATTCCATGCTTTATTGTGTCTATATCTATGTCTCTGTAGATATAGGTGGCTGGATAATGGAGACAACAGAAAAGCTAAACTCAACGTCGTTACTCAGCTAGCTACATAGACTAGGCAACACACCAGTGACTGGTCGTATTTATAATATATTAGATTAACTACCATCAGTATTATTATTATTGTATACTCCCCGGATTCCAAAAGTGTACAAAATCGGAATTTATAAAATTGTTAAGGTTGCAGACTTGCAGCAACACTGCCATGCCGGACCCCCCGGGACTTTAAGCTCTTCCTTCCGAATTTTCTTTTGAATAATAAAAAATAGTTTAACTAGCACAGTAGAAAGTTGACATTTTTAAATAAAAATAACATTTAAGTTCCTATACTTTTATCAATTTATAACTGAGGATATAATTTGTACATTTGCATCAAATAAGTCCGTAATTTTTATCCCACACACCCTTGCATACATTGTGAAAATCAAGATTCAAAATTCAATTTCACAAAACTAATTTATTTATTTCAATAACATTTAAAATCTTTTTAATATAAATGTACAAATTATATTTTTGCTTTTAATGTATAAAAATTCAAGAATTTAAATATTTTTTACAACAAAGATGATTTATTACTTGTTTTTTCGTCACTAACTAATAAATATAATTAAAAAAATACACGAATTTGACTAATAATTATAATAAAGGATGGGTATAAATGTCAACAGTCTATCCAATCTTATGAAACTTGGACCAAGTAAATTAGATAACTTGATTAAATATAAAATAGGTTTTATAATACACAATTAGGTCACTTGGCATTCTAAGCAACCATTTTGACTTCATTGTTAATAAAATATGATCATATTGAATAAATAATTTAAACCTAATTCCAATAAACAGGATTATAAGCAATCGATTAAAGTTAACATTGGATTATGCTGCAATTAGTCATGCTTGATTGATTCTTCTTAACAACTTTGGTTGTTAAACTATCTGCCATTAGTAATTTTATAAACTAATTCTTGTATATATTTTACATCTAATTAATGAGCCACCATAATATTTAGACTTCTTTCTCAATTTAGTTGAACAATTTTCAAAATATAACTATTGTGAATCTTGATCAAAATGCATGTAATAGAATTTTTTTAAAAAAATTATTAGCATTTATCTAAAAAAAGTATGTTAACCCTTGTGTAATCTTGTATAATAAAAATATATTGTTATTTTTTTAATTTATGTATAAATTAATGTACGGGAGACTCTAGTTTTTCTCCTTTATAAAATTCTTAGCAATAAATTACTTAAGTTAGCTCAAATAAAATTGGAACTCTATTACTTCCATTCATTTTTGCCATGTGTGTGTGTGTGTGTGTGTGTGTGTGTATTTTCTTTTGTTCATACATTTATATATGAATGTTCGATCAAAAACTTTGGACAAAAACCAATATATTTTCTTTGGTGATTTTGTGCTTTAGTTTCTAGTAACGGGACCATAAAATACCATCTTCATGTGTTTCGAAAGATGTTAAACAACAGAACCAAGATTGATATCATAGATGTTTGGCATATGGGTTAATGTGATTAGGAATAAGATATTATAGGAAAATGGAATAATATAAAACGTGACATTTGTCTAGCCAAATAAGGAAATGTAGCAAACATACCATGTTCCAAGTCATGATGTATCATGAGTGAATGAAATTTAAGATCTTTCTTTTCTTTTACAATATCAAAGTGTGAAATAATATCTGTTGCAAGCCAAGAGGATTTTGATTTTGTTCATGAATAATCGAAGAAGCCCATGTTTTGAGTGACTATTGTTCTACACAAGATTTTGTCTCATGTGGTCTTGACTCACATATGAATTCATATTTTTATTATAATATTAAATAAAATTTTAATTTATCAAAATTATTTTTAACCGACTCTAAAAATAATATTAGAAGAGAAAGAAATTGGCATTATAATGATTCTCTAAAAAAAAATGATATGCATATCAATTAAATATAATTGATTAAAATAAATTACATATATTTTATATTTTTTAGCATAAAATTTAAAATACATAATATAAAAAATTTGAAACACACAAATATAAAATTTGAAATATATAATAGAAAGAATTAATAAAATTAAATGTGTTACATCTTTGTATTATATTCAAACCTCAATTAAATTTATGTACTTTCACAACGGATACAAATTAAATACAAGACATTTGAGTCCAAATTTAACTTTGCATTCATCCTTTCTCCTTAGATCACGATTTGAAATTAATCATAATGTCATGTTATAATACTGAATTATTGCATGACATAATTAACAAATTTGACTTAACTTACTAGGCGTTGGTAAATTTTGAAGACAGCATAATGGAAACTCTTAATTTTCGAGGTCATATTTAAATTCTGTGCTGTGAATGTTACTGTTTAGAATATACAGCTGGACTGACCATTTTCATTAGTGGATTGAGCATGAAACCTAATAATTATTAATAGTTGACAACACTCAATCAATCAAAGGTCAATTACATATTCACTCTTGATCTTCAAAAATGCCCATTTTTTTATACTACATGTATAATAATTTTATGAGATGAGATTGTTCTGAATACAACCCAAAGAATCTGTCAATTATTTAAAGATGGGGAAAAAAAGAAGGGAAAAGAACAAGAAGCTGGTGACTGGTCTCAGATTCTGCTAAACTTGAAATACAAAGAAACAAAAATAATTGAGGGAATTATTAAGTACATTTTTTTTTACAATTTATGAAAATTTAAGTTTACAAAAATGCATATTTATTTTTTCTTTCGCTACTATTAATCGGTAGTTGATTGTTAAAGTTAAAGATATTTTTTTAAAAAAATATTTATATTTACTAATCTTGTATTAATAAAAGTCAAGAGTTTGTAAATCAAAAGTTTAAAATGGGTATTTATTTTTTTGGTTGAAATTATATACAACACCTACAACTTTTCTCACAATTTAGACTTGTGATATCTTAATCTTGAAAATAAGTTGTGTGATCTCATGAGAAAAATTTTGGTTCCATTTTGTGATGATATGCATGAGAAAAAAATGTTACCCATTTTTATTTTTTCGAATTTTCTTTATTATTGAGGTGAAAATCAAAGATATTAACTCCAAGTTCAGCACAAACACAAAGGTTTCGCAATGAATGTAAAGTATGTATTCATTTCGAAATCATTTTCTTTGCATTCTTGTTAGAGAAGTAAATTAGCATATTACCATTGCATTTGGACAAGTTTTTCAACCTTCATTGCTAAGTAATGTTTGTATCATTTTGACAAAATGAAAAGGTATTATGAGTGGTGCAATATTGGGAGTGAAACATTTGACATAACCATAGTTTTTTCTGAGTACTACGCATTGAGACCAAACCTATCTCATGCTAACGCTGAATCCGAATTTTCTCTACTTGATCAAACTGTGCTTATCTACTTTGCTCTTGATTGTGAGCATGAATGATAAAGGAGATAATCAATTGAAAATTGCATTGTTACAAATGTAATTGTTTTTTCACTGTAAGAACAAAAGTGGTCTTTTACCATATCATATGATATGAGATTATTATAGTATACTGATAAAAAATCAAATCTCAGTTGTTATATCAATTTTTTTTTTTATAAAATAGTATTAATTAATAAATAATTAAGAGGTATAAGAAGTATATTTTTTATAAAATTTTTCGTAAACAAATTTTTTTACAAATATCAAGTAGGTGATAATTTTTCAATAAATATCTATGATAGTGGCTGGAAGACTATGCATGTATACCTAGAAGATGACATCTATTCATAATACACACACACACATATACATATATTTATATATATATCTTCAATTATATATTAGAAAAATCTCTGCATTTTATCATTTATATGTATGCACTGTTGATGACTCAGTCGATTTTAACTTGCTCAAATTCACAGACGTCATATAATTTATGGAATATTCAAGACTAAGACTTCTTCTTCCTCTCCTTCTTCTTCTACTTCTTCTTGTATATCTTGTGATATTTGTTTATGGGTCCTGTCATAATCATTCGATTTTAGATAACTAAAAGAGCACTAGCCAGCTACTCTTATTATCATAAGGCCAGTTTGATAGAAAATAATATTGAATAGAGAACAAAATCCACATCATTGAATGTGATCGCAATGAGTTTGATTCATTGAACACATGTCGCAATTCTACAATAAAAAGACACGTAATACATCATCGGCACTTCATTATTTTTCTTCTTTTAAAATATATTTTATAAACCCACTAAAGTTTTGACCTACCAACTCCTTTTATAATTGGATTGAATGACGTTGGATCTCATATAACTTCCATGGGACCGGTATCCATGGAAGAAAAGTATTAGAAGGTTGCGTTTGGCTGGCTAGAAAGTTTCTGCCCCAACACCAGAAATGACATTTTCTAAGACCGAAGTCATGGATGAATCATGAAGCCAGTGGCGACCGAACGTTCTCAATCATCAAATGGAATTTACTGTTACGATAATTCGACCACGTGGCTAGAGTTAAGTAGGGTTATATACTAAAAAATGCCGATGTACTTCTGTTAGTGTTAATTAACATTAGACTTAATGAAATTGTTTATTATACATACATATATATATATATATATATTATTATATTTATTTATTTTAATTTTGTGTGTTAATTTTTTAATTATTTTATTTATATTTTAAATATTATTTATTATATATTTTATATTATTTATTATATATTTTAAATACTAAATGTAAATATACGGACATGGATGGCAGCTCGAACTCTTAATATTAAAAGTGTTAAATAAAAGGATACAGCCGACAGAATAAAGAAAAAGATTGTTTGATTTGGCGGCAGCCGAATGTCAGTCCATGCACGTTTCACCGTCTTATTTCTTATTATTGGATTTTGGAATCACGAGGTGAAGTGAAATCTTGGTATTGCAAAAGAAGAGCTAAAGCTAAGCACACAGAAGGAAAAAGTAAGGGTGTCATGAATTTGGGACCTACCCTACAGGAAAATTGTACGGTTACCAAAGGGAAGTAGGGTAAGGTAGGAAGAAGACGTGGCGCAGACAGATGTGGAGTGCAAATTAAGTTAAAGGCACAATGCAGACGCAAAACCATAGCATTATTCAACACAGACAGGAAGGTGAAGCATCTTACAGGTCTTACGTCATCGTTTTCCTACTACTTCTGCAGCTTCTTTTGCTCTCCAAGGCCCACGCTCGCTTTCAATTCAATGGTCACAGTCCCCGCAATGCCGATGGGGCCACAGCCCCAACATAATCAGGCCCATTGTGAGGTCCATAGACCATTCTTAGTCCATTTCCGATGGTAGCATAGCCCAAGTATGAGGCATTTCTTTCTCTACAATAAATTCCACAGCCTACGAGCCTACGGTGAATTTGCAGTGCATTTGGAAGCGAAGAACACGTTTAATATAAAAATAAAATGGAATTTGCAGCTAATATATTGCACATATGGACAATTGTGTTAATTTGCAGCCTTAAAATTCCGCAGAAAATGAAAAGAATTAGTGGAAGCAAGATTGACTCTAAATTTTCATCGTCAGCAAGCAGCTTTTGCAGCAAAAGCCATGTCTTTGTTCTTTACATAAAGTCTAGGTAGGTAGCTCATCAGTCAGCTGCATGCACTTTCTTCCTTCGGGGGACCGTGGAAAAAGCTGAGAAGCGGAATCCTCTGCCCGGCAACGAAATGTTATGGGAATACATCATCAAGACGAGCAAAAGGGAAATATACAGTGCATTCAAGCAATACCCGAATCAGACAAACATGCTTTAGCTTTACCTTTTACCACGCGTGCTTTTCTGTTCTGCAGGAAAATATGTCGCCGTCTCCGACATTTCTTTCTTGGTTCAACCTGTTTAATACATACGAGAAAAATAGGCTGCCCATTCATCCATGAATAATGTTGGAAGCCACCGATTCAAAATATTAATTTATTAAAGTTTATGTTCTATTTGACATTAAATGTAACATTGTGAGGCATTCAATCACTTGATATTTTATTATAAATTCATTTGATTTGAATTATTTATGTACGAAATATAAATATTTAGGATCATACGTGAATAAAAATTTAAATTTATTATTATATTACTTGTAAATTAAGTAATTTTTATTAATTTAAAAAATTAATTTAATAAATTATATGATTTATTTATTTATATATATATATAATTAATTTATACCCTATTTGTATGAGATGTGACAATTTAACTTGTAAATAATTAGAACACACGATAAACTTCAACAAGTGTTCGTGGGACCTGTAGCATCTAGTTGGATTGTCATTGGTCTTGGAATGAGAGTAACCAAACAGTCATTCTCAAATGAATTATAATAAGATGGCACAAATAAATAATTTTAACAATTATAAAAATTTATCTTTTACTTGATTGATATTATATCAATACTACATTATTTAAGATGAAAATTTATAATAAAATTTGCAACTTGTAGCATTACCCTTTTGAATACTATCTACATAAACATATATGCATAGAAACTATAACAATACTATAATTTTGAAATGTTTATTATCTGGGAATGGAATCTGATCCAACAAGACACTCCTTGAAATCAAACCCATTTTAGAAATTGCCCAACTGCAACTTGATTAACTGAACCCAATGGGTCATGAACAAAATAAAGTTCCTCGGCACCAATTCGTATATAAACAGAGCATATATGGTTTAGCCGAGCTGCTTAAACGATTATGTTTACTGGTAGGTATTATACAGGATAGTGGTATTTGCAAATATAGAAAAAGGATGATGCAGTCAAGTGGGGCAATCATGAACTTAGATTGACGATGCAATTAGAAGAATTTTTATTCTTCTTGAGTGACATTTGTCAAGCTGTCAAAGCATGATCTATCCCAGCTTTGAATAGAGCCACAGCAAAACATTTAAATTCATACAAGACAAATGGGAAGTCCCATGAAAAGAAGATGACTTTGATAGCTATTATAGTAATCTCTAAGACTAATGTTAATCTTAATATATATTAATTTCGTAACTGGAGGCCCATGTTTCTTGCTTGGTTCACTTTGTAATGAAATAATTGTTTATATTAATGTCAATATTCGACAGAAATTTGGCAAGATCGAGCCTGCAAAAATTTCTAAGTCACTGTCACCACCAAAATATATACAGTAAGTGGTGGAAAAAGTCATACAAAAAAGGGATTATGAGGAATGGATTCCACCACCAAAATTGATGAAAAGGAGTGGGTGTACATGACACTTGAGCCATGATGTTGCCAAGAAACCATTTTGTACTCGATGAATTCTTTTAATTTTGATGTGTCTCCATTCAAGTTCAAAGCCAAAATTAATACAACGTTGGAACGTGACAACAAAATATGACACCACCTTTTGCTCTTCTCTTCTCTTTCACCTAACCCTGGCCAAATGTTAAAATGGCACGCAGGTTTGGCTTTTGCTTTTGCTTAGGAGTACCTGTTTCCGATTATCACCGTCATCGATCTCTTCTTTGAAGTTAAAAAATTATATTGGATCAAGAAAACGACAGTAAGATTAATTTCTAACCGCGTGATTACTTGATGATGCCAACAATGACTTCATCTCTAATGGAGACGGTTAATATATGGAGTTGTTATTTTGATGAAGCAAGCAAGGTACAGCTTTCATGTCAACGCCTTCGTTTATCCTTTATGTGATTATCTTATGATCTTGAATTACAGCTAAGGTTGAGATCGTTGACAACTAGATTTAGAATTTCATTAGACATGGATGGACAACGGATATATACGTGGAGAGTCTTTTGTTTTTTGATTTCCCTTGTGGGTTTTGTTTTAGGACTAATCAATCTAAGATTTTGACTGGAATATATAAAATGTACCACGGCTCTTCCCTGGAAAATCCTTATGATTTTATGGGGTAAAATTGTTCCTGGTTTTTGACTGCTTGTATGAATTTATGAAGGTTGTTCAATTCTTTCACAAGATTTGGAATGTAACAATATGAATGGCATCCAGCTATGAGCATGATCTAGGGAAAATTCTTAAACATTATGTGACAAAAGATTTGGAATTTCCTGCCATATTGTTATTTATTGGAAGATTCTTTTAGAATCACAAGACAAAGTCAATTTTAAAATTGCAATTAAAGTGAACCAATCACATCCTGATGTCTAGTAATCATACATATGGCGCCCCCAGAATGAACCACCCAGTTATATTACAAGACCTGACTCTAAAACCACGTCTAAACAAACAAACAAGCAAGACTATTACATTATGAAAACTAGCAATAGAAGAAATCCAATTCATGCCCAAAAGTTCAAAAAGAGACAATAAATAATTACAAAGCGACCAATCGTATTAAAAAAGCTCTCAAATATTGAACTAACCCTAAAAGAAATTGATTAAAAACAAGATAAGCATGAGATTATAGTGAGATTTGGTGATGTGTTGTGAAAGTTGGCTGCAGTTTAGCTATAGCTTTCATGTACATATCTTTCAAGGTCTTCGTGCGGGTTTGCGTTTAAGTGTTCTTCAAATTCTTGCGTGGCTTGGCGTGAAGACCTACACTCCTACCCATTACGCCACGTCACCGATCTTCTTCTGCTTTTAAATTCAATCCTCTCACCACCTTCCGTTAATTCAATGACAAGTAAGAAAATGGAGGGTTTGATTCCTTTTGTTTATCGAGCCATAATGCATTACAAAAATGGAAACCAGGTTGCTTTAGGGACGTGGTACAGTGACTCACCTTCGGCTTCTTACATGAGACTTCCTGGAGATTCTGGTCGGTTTCCGACATCTGATATACAGCTGTTTCAACCTGATTCTAGCTTCTCAACATCTACTTCTACCACTTCTTCCTCTACCACACAGATTATACTATCAACCGGTGTTCAGTCTCCCGTTTGTCGCTTGGCTTCTCGTCGAGTCGCGACATAATCATATTCAGAATTGTATGTTAAATTGCAGTGACATACCTGAAGAAAGCTGAAGGTGTGAAGCTTGTCAAATGTGAAATATGCTGCTAGATTGTGGTAATTGTATTCAGAACATGATATGGCTTGTATTTTTAATCTGGGTGTCTGTTAGTTTGGGTTGGAAATGGTTTGTTTATGGTAATAAGCATGTGGGAAAACCAAAGGGGACATGTGCTTTTGTGTTGTTAAATTTGTTAGGAAAGTTGAACATCATGCAGAAAATTAAGCCTGTGGAAAACCCAAAGGGGTACTGCATGCTTCTGCATATGTTGTAATTGTGAAACTTGAAGTTAATGTATTAAGGATATACATTAATGTATATATTGATTTATGTTTATGTTTGATGGCCGAAGGGCCAAACTGTCAGGAGTGTATGAAGCAAGCAGAAGTAGCCATGAGTCTCAATTCTGAAAGAGGCAAATTTGACCATTGGAGCAGAGAAAACAGAGCAAAAATTTCTAGTTCTGAAATCTAGCTATCCGTGTCAATACCTCTCCAGAGATACGATTGTTGAATCATAAAAGGGTGATCCGATTCTGCAAGCTATTGAATCTAGTAATTTAAGATAACATTACCCGAGACAAATTTGATCATTTGCATTTTTTAAAACATGTCGTTTCCTTCTTGTTCCCCTGCCGGAGATCTTATTGCCATTCCACCTTGCAGGCCTGAGCTTACCTTTTCCCATGTACTTGAACCCCAATTAATATTTGCAGGGTTCTGTCTTCTATGTTTTAGGGGCTGTTAGGCATTTGGATATTGTGATTTTTAATCTATAATTTCTGTAAAATAAAAGTTTAGGCTTAGCCGTCAGGTTAGAATAGAAGAATATTTAATAATTGATGTGGGTAATATAGTTTTTACCTTAACAAATTTGGAAGTAAAATTAAAAGGGATTTGACTAAGAAATATTTTATGTATTTTATATTTTTTAATATAAAATATAAAATATAAAATTTAAGATATATAATATAAAAATTTTAAAATACAAATATAAAATTTAAAATAATTAATATACGAGTTAAACAAATCGAATGTATCATAAACAAAGTCTCGAAACAATTGAAGCAGTAGAATTACAGCAATTCAATCTCAAACATATAATGAATTAGGCTAGGGATACTTCTTTGCTTGAAGAAAGGACTGATATTGGTTAATAAAATTAAGAGTCTTATTGAATTGACTGACAAAAGGCAAGCTGGCGCTATCTTATATTTCAATTTTACTTGTAAGTAATAATATTATCATGCACTAGTTGCATCTTGGCCTTGAAGTCTCGTCCAATTTGTGGCCATATTTCAGTGCCGCATCCTCTCGGTACAGGGCCAGGCTGTGGTGATACAAGATTCAGAGCAATGTAGGCACACTATGGTTCAATGCCATGAATGGTTCTTCTTATATGATTACATCAATCAACCCACAGGCACAGTCGCCAATCTCAGCCCACCCAGCTTCGCAAACAATAAATGCATGGCAGCTGATTTTCAAAACCAAGGCATACAACTCGACAACAATCTTCCCTTTAATATCAATTGTAGTAACACTGTTTTCTTAAGGAATTGCCGGAGCGATATGTTGCAACGATCTTACAATTGTTCATAAACTACATCAGGAACAATTCAATTGCTAAAGCTGCCTGTGGGACATCACCAATATGCTGTTGGTTTAAGACTGGTGACTCTGTCCATGAATACAGGATTAGGATTCGTGCAGAAAGATGCGCGACATGCCAAAGTTCTGTGAATTTGGACATGAACTTGCCAGTGAGTAAATGGCTCAGCCTGGCATGGAGATAAGAGTGGGCATTGCCGCAAGAGCCAATGTGCAAGCTGCCAGTGGATTGCCGTAATTTGTTAAATTCTATATGTTTGCTGCGTTCACAAGAGGAAGTCTCGGGAACGATTTTACTTCGGCCTATAGTTAATATAACGGAACAATAAAAAAAAATTATAATAATTAAAAAAAATAAAAAAATTTTATTAATTTTTTTATTATATTAATTAAATAATAAAATTATTTTTTAATTTTTTTATTTATCGTTAATAAATAAATTTTTTTTAGATAATAATAACTTTACGTGTATATATATATATTCAAAATTCACAAATTCGTATATTCCTAACATATATTTAAGTAAACTAATTAGAGCTCTAATCCAAAAAAAAAAAAAACCCCTATTTGGATTTTGAAGGAGCCCGATCAACTTGAAGGATGGGGTTGTCATAACCATATCCATTAAGCATCTCAATAGCCCTCTCACCATCTTCTCTGCGAACGAAACTCACAAAACCAAACCCTCTATTCAAAGCTTTGTTGTGACGGTCGGTGGGGAGATAAACACGAGTGATCTTTCCAAACGCACCGAAGAGTTCCCGCAAGTCTTCTTCTCCGGCGTCCTCAGAGAGGCTGCTCACCTTTACCTTTTTTTCATCGTTCCTATCTCCTACATCCGATGATCCAGCAGTACTACTGCTTTTTTCAGCTCCTGCTCTCCGGTTTGGTGGGATATACTTACTGCTCTTCCCCATTCCAGAAGAAGGAGCCGCCAGATTCTCAGCATCGGACACCGTCTTGTCGCTCAAATTCTTGGCATCTGCTTGCGTTGCAAGGTCCTTGTAAGGACACCTGGCCGTCCAATGGTCACCTTTCTTCCCGCAGCTCCTGCAGACCATGAGCAAAGCCCCTTTGTTTCCAAGCTGCCCCTCAGAGTCGTCTGCGGTTTTGCTTTCCTTGTCGCGCTTCCTGTTTGCAATTTAAACAACGTCAGAAAGCATGCATATTAAATCTTCTCTGTAGAAACCACGGTAAGCATAGCACCAGCTTCCTCATTCACAGCGTCACCAAACTTAGGCCACGACCTCCGCTCAGCGACTTTCTTCTTCGCACGAGTTTCAAACTTACGGACCCTTGAGGTGGTGGTGATCTTCACCATTGAACTTGTATGCAATGACTTTCTTAATCCCGTTCTTGTCCGGTCCTATTACAAAAGTAGGAGGGAGGAGAAAGTTGAGATCCTCACCGTTACCTTCCTCGTCGTCGAGGTCAGACCATCGAGGCTTGTTTGGCCGCGGGGGTAAATCTTGCGATGATGCCATCGATTTAGTTGTTTTCAAGGGCTTTGGAGAGTTTTAGGGTTGAAACTTTAGTGTGTTAGTGTGTCGTAATAATCCAACGAGTACCTCCCATATTTATACTTTTCATGGGTACTTCTACTAATGCATTAAGGATTAGAAATCCTGCCCTGGCAAGAAAACTATTTAAACCATTTTAACCAAGGGACTGAAATTCCACATCCTATAAGGAAACTCTTTTTAAGTTCAGATTTGATTTTGATATACCATAATTATTAAATTAATCCAATCATTGGTTATGATATGATATCTGAGATATTAGATTTTTTTTTTTTTTTATCTTGAGATAGCAAGAAGACGCCTTCCTGGATTGGGAATTTGACGAAGATTCCAAGTTCTAACACGAGAGATAAAATAAGATAAAGCCTTGCTATTTATCTCAAGTCCGTATCTCAACGGTCAACGCTCATCGTTCCCTGAATTGATCGAGTAATCTATCCAAAACTGACGTCACTTTAAGTTTTTTGGAATATCATTCTTCTGTCCAATTACTTGGATCTATGTTTTGACGGGTTTTGCTGGGATTTATGCATATTGATTTTTCTGATTTTCCATATTTGATCTTGTTCTCCTTGCATTTTCTGGGTTCTGATTTTATGTTTTCATGCTATTTGAATGTTTCATCAATTGATCATGATTTCCTATTCTGGGTTAACAACAGGTAAATCTCTGTCTTTGATCTACGACGTTAAGAAAAAAAATTTCAGGGAATAATTTCAGTTTAGCATGAATACGCATGCCTTGTTGTTCAGCAAAGAAAGAAATGTAGATTTCTCCTGTAATGTCCCATTGTTTACGGTTTCATGTTTAGACATTCATGTAGCTTTCTGTCCAGATTGGCTTATTATTCTTTTCTACTTTAATCCTGTACCGACATTCTTCCAGCAGCAATCAGTTTGAAGAAAAAATCCAGTTGAAATAAAGACTACTTGTTTTGTTTCTGCAATAATTCTTTGACTTCACGATGAAGAACCAAATTTGAATTTCATTTTTGCATTAATTGGAATTAAGTTTTTTCCTGAGCCTGATAATTTTTAATAAAGAGAATATAATTAGTATAAGAAAAGGACTTCTGGGATATCAACATGAAGGCAATTATTCTTGTTGGAGGATTTAGAACACGATTGAGGCCTGCGACCATCAGTGTACCAAAGCCACTTGTTAATTTTGCTAACAAACCCATGATACTGCATCAGGAACTGCTCACAAATTTTTCCTTCTTGTTTAAGCATAAATTTATTGTTTGGCTCTTGCCATTCAACAGTCATTCCTGGACCTCAGGTGTTCGTTATTATGACAATGGTCATTCTAGATTTTCCCCAGGATGAGTTTTTGCTTGTTGATATAGTCCAGGTGTAAGCATAAGGTTATACTTAAGTTAAAATGTGATTTTTCTGTATGGAAGCATGAACTTCTACTTAACAGAGTGGAGACGTGTTGCTGTTAGAGTGATGAAAAGGATGTTAAACATTTGTTCGGACCAGTTCTGGCTTGTTTACAATACCTTAACCGTAAGCATCGTACATTTTTGTTCTCTTTTCAATAGATTGAAGCTCTCAAAGCTGTTGGAGTGACTGTAAGTGAGTTTGGCCATCAATAACCAACCCGAGGTAAGAGAAAAGAGATCCCTTGTTCCTCACAATTTTTATGTTAATAATGATGAACATTGTTTCTTATGTTCATTAGTTACTTTTTATTTTGCAGGTCACGCTGAATTTCTTGATGAAATTTGAGAAAAAAGTTGAAATTAAGATAATTTGCTCTCAGGAGTCCGAATCATTTGGCACTGCAGGTCCTCCAGCTCTAGCACGAGATAAACTTATTGATGATTCTGGTGAGCCGTTCTATGTCCTCAACAGTTATAAGTGAGTAGCCATTTTGCCCTTATCCTGAAAGAAATGTTGTTTTTGTTTCAAGGTGGATAACCCATTGATATATGGTGTGGTGGTTGAGGAAGAAACTACAGGCGGAAGCAGAAAAATTCGTAGGAAACCAAAGACATTTCTAGGTAACAAAAGCATTATTGGGATTTACTTGTTGAACCCATCTGCTCTTGACCGCATTGAACTGAAGCCAACCTCTTCCCAAAGATTGCAGCAGAGGATAAGCTTAATGCTATGGTGCTGCCTGGGTTCTGTATGGACATTGGACAACCGAAGGATTATACAACTAGCCTGAGATTTTTTCTGGATTTCTTGTAAAAAAAAAAACATCATCAAATCTGGCAACTGGTTCTAACATTATAGGAAATGTTTTGGTCGATAAAACCGCTGAGAATGGAGATGGATGCCTTATTGAACCAGATATTGCCAATGATCCTGAATGTACAAGTGAACCTGGGGTTAAGACTCTCATGCTGCACTGTAATGCGAGGAGTTCGAATCAAGAAACACCATCGGTGGCACTCCACCGTGGGAAAGTGGGCTGGGGTTGAAATACGACAATCTTGGGAGAAGATGTTCGTGCTGCTGATGAAGTCCTTAGTAGTGGAGGAGTTGTCTTGCCTCACAAGGAGATAAAAGTCTAGCATCTGAAGCCGGAGATCGTCATGTGATGGTAATTGTGAAATGCTGGACATACTTGAGAATGTTTAATATGTTGGTATCGTCAATTTTATAAATCGTCTTCTAGGACAGACAAGTCGTACTGCAACGAATTTGACAGTCGAAAGGTTGTCCCCTTGCCAACTTAATAGACGACATATCGTTTTACTTTTTGTACACATTATATAGACGTATGTTGTCTTGTTATCCTTTATGTTATTGACTGATGACTCGTCGTGTATTGTTACTTACAACACCTAACTTGTCTCCCATATGACAATCAACAAACGACAACCTATCATCAAGGCACTTGAAGAATCCGGCTGCACAGTTAAATTGAACATGTGATCCTTCCATTTGTCTACCCAATTTTTTTCAATAGTAAACGACAAGCCACATACACAAATATACCACAAGTCGTCCTTAAGTAGAGATTGTGAAGTTTCAAACAAGCTTCAAGTTCATGTCCAAACATATTAGAAGCATAAAGCCTGCGCTACTCAATCCATATAACTTGCTTTAAGGTCTGTCGGAAATAACAGTAACACACGAAAGCTGGAACTAAACTCAGGGCAGCATTATTGCAACTCAACAGGGATAGTTCTAAAATTGCTGAAAAATTACAGCACGTCAAAGAGGGGGAAAAAGAAAAAAGAAAAAAAAGAAAGAAAGAAAGAAAGAAAGAAAAAAAAGGCAGCATTTACATGTCAAACAAAAGATACAGTGATGCGTATGTGTGTAGACTGGACAATATGAGCTCTGAGCTGTCTAAACTGAGGCTAAGATCCAAAACATCACATGAGATGATATAGCAATCAGAACCCAGGTTATGAAGGCTAAAACTACTGAAATCTCGAACCTGCCACATGAGAGATGACTTTGGGGCCTGCAAAAGTTCAAGTCTCTAGCATACAGAACTACAACTCCGGCTGATGAGCATGCAGCCGCAAGTGACAACATAGCCGTCACCTGCACATTCAAACAATGAATTTGTTATACCAACTATTACGCAATGCATAATCTGCAAAGCCAAAACGTAGTTTACAAGATCCCTGGTTATGATGCATCCAGTCTCTAAAGTTTTCATTAAAGTATTGTCAGTTACTAGATCGCATATAGGCATTAGATACATGCAAGATGGGACCAATCAAACAACATTCTTACCAAAGGAGAGACTAGCTAGGTGTTTAGAATCACTTAATATCATTTTGGCATTGAGCTGTCATAATATAAGAAGAGGGAAGGGACAAAAGGGAACTCAAATGAATCGATCTACACAAACAAAAACCAGATTAAAAAATGAAGGGATGATGAATTGTGAAAATCTAAATGACTACAAACAACAAAGTGCAAGGCAACACTTGATATATTAAAAATGTAAATATTAAAAACAGCTTTTATGCAGATGAAATATTTTTAGATTCAGTTAATACTAAACCGAATGAAATAATAAGAGAAATATAAACAAGCATGGATTCCCCCAATGAAACTTCTTTTTATCATTGTTGTAGTGTTTTCCTGAGTCCTTCTTCCCCTTCCATGGTTAGATACAAGGACTTCATCATCCCCGACATCAGAAGGAATATACAATACCAGGGAAATTATGTCCCACAATCAGGAACAATACGTACAAAACTAGACATAAAGACAATATAGTGATATTTTAAAAAGATCACTGGCGCAAATTCACAAATATATATTCACATGCAACTACCATACATTTATAAATTAAAAAAGATAAAAAAAGAATTCTAGAGAAGAGTTAAATACCCAATCACCAACAACAAATAGGCTGACTAGGACTGGATTTTGAAGGTCTCGCTTTCTCCTTAAAGCATAAACATCAAGACATGCAAGTCCAAAGCTCCACAGCATTTGAAGCCCCATTGATGCAATCAAATAGCTAAAACAAAAGTATACAAATCATCATCCAAAGCACATGCAAGATAAATACAGAGCAG
Source organism: Swietenia macrophylla (assembly GCA_032401905.1). NCBI lineage: Eukaryota > Viridiplantae > Streptophyta > Magnoliopsida > Sapindales > Meliaceae > Swietenia > Swietenia macrophylla. Next base: position 5,891,776 of record CP135581.1, read on the forward strand.
CATATTTGATACATACACCAGATTCTTTGTAATATAAGCTCTGACAAGATCAAAGCAGTCTGCTCTATGTCAAATGCACTTTTCTAATAGGATAGATGATACATTCCTCAGGGACAAAGGAAACTTCCCACTTGAATTACAAATTTATAATAAAACTCATTCAGCGAAAAAGTTGAAGCCCATTCTTCTAGTTCTCAAGAGCCTAAAATTTTGAGCAAGACTATTAGCTATGTGAAGAAGACATAACCATGGGAGCTGGTTTCTTGTAATAATATGACCTTCAAAGAAGCAGATAGTATCATCTCAAAGAAAATATGAATTGTCACAAAAGAACTTTCAACACATCTATGTATTATGCAATGCGTGTTAATAACTAATAAGTTAGTGCCACCTGTCCCAGGTTCATGATAAACTTTTGCAACCACTATGCAGTCGTTACATTCCACGAAACAGATGTCTCCAGACATATATTGCTTTCCAGGTACCAAAAATCTCCACTTCAATCTCCAAGACCGGCACATTAGAATATGGTTGTGAACTAGTCCACATTACATGACATTCTTAGCTTAAGTCAATCAAAATTTGAAAAGAAACTTCAATTAGGCAAACATTTATCAGGCCATGCCACAGTAGAAATTCAGCTTCCATTCCCAGTTTTGATGGGAAAAATTGGTACATAAGTGACTGATTAATGTTTTCTCCAAATTAATCCTTTCAGATCACGTAATTTCCATGCTAAAATTTCATCTTTATCTTTCCCTTTTACAATATATATATATATATATATATAAAGCCTAGACTCTGCCGACAATCAATAGTGTCATTGCAGACTACAGCACTGAATCTGTTCTTACCCAACTACCAAACACAAACTCTACCTTCAAACAAAGAAAAAAAAAACGAAAATCGAAAAGCAAAGGAAATTAAAAAAAAAAAATACCAGAAAGCAGTGTAGCTAGAGAACCCAACTGCAGAAGCCATGACTCCAATAGAAGCAGCTGCAAATCCACATTGCCCTATCCTCAATACCAGTCCACTCATTGTACCTGGACTCCCAATCAACTCCTTCATTCTCTCTTCCTATTTCGATCTCTCCAAAAAACGGGCCCTCCCCTTTCCCAGATTTAGGACCACCCAACCCCCCTTCCCCCAAAAAGAGAATCCTAGATTGAATCTGCCCAAATCACCTCCATCACCCAGAATATCAATCTACCAGGGTTCCGAGCTATGAAGAGATTGAGCTAAGCTTCATTAGTTTCCCGTCTTTATCATCTAAGACGGGCACTTTCCCACGCTCGAGCTCCTCATTAGTGTATTAATTGTGTTATTGGATAATAACATGTGGGTCCCTGAGCTTTTATTTTTAAAATAACAAATAGTTTTCTATTTGTATCAAGTAGGTCCTGAATGCTATTGAATGACTACATCACCCTTATAATATTAAATTTTAACCATTAAAATATAAGCATACAGCTTAAAATTGAAGGGCATTTGAGTTCTTTTAATATAGAATAAGAGGCATATTTGATACAAAGAAACAAAATATGGAACTTTTGAAAAATAATTAAAATTTAGGGATCAGAATGTTATTAAGCCAATACAATTTTTGGGTTGATTGCGGACCGTGACTCTGGCAGTCCTACATCGATTTTTTTTTTCCCAATTATTATACTTTTCCTGTCGGGAGTGGTGGACTCATGGGTGGGCCCACGATATATTCAAGTGTGGCCAAGACCATGGTATAAGGGTGGTCTCCCCGAGTAATGTTAAAGAGCTCCCTGATTTAGATTTCCTGATGGACAAAATGAGAAAATTAACGGTTATGAGTGTCTTGACGCTAAAGTGTATCCAACTTCCAGATCCACAACCAGTTCTTTGACAAGACAGCCAGAGATTTCCAAAAGATGGGGTCCCATCCCCATATAGTGTGGGTAGATCATGTGGGTCCTAAAGGCGGTTGCTGTGTCTTTTAGGAAAAGGTCAAATCTGATGATAATGTTGGTGAAATCACGGCCGTTGGATTTGCATACGGACATTTGGCCACTAGGGTGGATACACTCCATAGAAGTAGCCAATATTGTTAAATAGCTAAAGGCGCTTGGCAATCTTTATCGTCGTAAAGTGGTCACGGCCACAGCAGGAAATGATGACAAAGCACGTTGCTTAAAGGACCAGGATCTTTTATTTATTTTTTTAATTTATTATTTAATAATAAATAATTTTAATTATATTTTATTATATTTTATATTTTATTATTAAATATATCACAAAATCATAATTTTATTAAAAGTCTAGAAATAAAAAAAAAAGGCAACGGAAAGATAATAGGATCCAAATCCTGCTTAAAAAGCTTAGCAGTCAATCGGTCAAACTCACGCAGTCAATGTAGCCTCACAATGAGGTGAAGAAGTATGTAGGCCCAAGCCCACCACTCATTGCTTGATTTTATACACCTCTCTCTGCGTTGGGCAAAAATTAATAAAAATTTTTTAAATAAAATAATTATATTATATTAATATTATAATATTATTTAATTAATAAAAAATTTTATAATTAATTATAAATAATAAAAAATTTAAAAAATCTAACTACCTAATTATTCAATTAATACGAAATCACTCTTTTATTTATAACGAACGAAAGAATTTTTATATTTTTATTAATTAAATAACGGTAATTATATTATATGATAATATTGTTTTCTTAAAAATTTTATCAAAAATAATTATTTGACAAATAAGGGAATAGAAATTTAATTTATTAACGTTGAAATGCATTTTTAATATTACAAACCAAAATAGTAGAGAGACGAGGACAAGGAAGAAGGTGTAAAGAGCTTACATCCCTTTCCCTTTCGTAAGAAAAAACAATTGAAACAGTAAATAGAATTATTAATGAACGTGAATGAAGATCCCCAACACACAATAACACAGACAATGAACAGAAGAGAAGAGAACAATATTGTCTTCCAAATGCATGAGATTAAAACGATGAAGATATATTTATGCTGGGCGCTGGAGACCGGGAGGAAGCTTTGACCTGCAGCTACTCAGCAGCAAGTTCACGGCAAGGTTGGGAATATTAAGATGGATCAAATTCAAGACATTAAGATTGAGGGAAATGCAAATGCAAGCACAGGCTTCGAGTTTAACCTAATCCCCCAGGAGACTGCAGCAAGAATGGTTAGGATTACCGACACTTAGTTTCACCAAGTCGTTAAAATAAACCAATACATGCATCCAACTTAATTTTATCCTTGCAGGAATCATAACTAGTGAGAATCCTGCTGCTTGCGGATGATGATGGGACAGATGCGAGCAAAGTGAAGAAGACAAGTTTAAGGGATTGCACATGGGCTGTTGAACCTAAAGCTTTTGCAGCCATATCCGAAAGTTGTAGCTAGGTAGCTAATTGAGTGTTTAGAGACAGACAATTAACGTTTGTGACAAGAGTGATGGAAATTGGTGAAGTTTGCTAGGTTTTTATAGGAGGAAATGATCATGCTTTTGGGTTTTCGTCTTCATTCATACATGGTTTCACGTAGGATAACATGTATATAGCAGTGACCATGCATCAAACAAGTAATATAAATAAATAAATCACACTGAAATTTCTAAATTCAAGTTCCAACTTGACACACGCAGTTTGTCATTAATACATGGAGATGAAACATCTTCCACGCCATTCAAAACCTTAATTCAAGTTTTTAGACAACCCAAGATATGGAATAGCTCTTGCGCAAATGATTTTAGAAATAAGAAAGATTAGTTGTGCAAAGTATTGTTTTCAACTTAACACGCTGTCGTATCCGTAATCCATGGAAAAAGAAATAATCTAAAAATAAGAACCATGAGGCTTAGCCTACAATGACATTAAGATAACAGATCTAGAATAACAAAATATGATCGATGAAATCTCTTGCCATCTTATATTATTGAATAAAACGACCATAATTTTTTAATTCAAAAATAACTTATCATTTTGTTACTGCATTGGAAAACAATTGAATCGGCTACTATAACTTTAGGGTTCCCATTTTAAGAGGAGATCACGGATAGAAATAACATGTCACTGTAAACAAATTGTCAATTAAATCAATTCACATCATCCATATTATATATCTAATAGCCGTTTTTAGATCAAGGAATACAACCTAAAAGCAATCAATAAAACAAAATTTTCTTAGTCAATTGTCAATCTTGTTTTGATACATCTTCATTATCTGGCTAAAGTAGTAATTGTTGAAAATTTTTACTGTGAGATTCTTCGCAGTTGATACAAGCCAAAGGATGTGGAGGGATTGGTTGTTCTTGAAAAGAATTTGGTGGTAAGGATGGGTTTGGTTTCAAAAACTTTATATTTTTAAAATCTTTTAATTATTGTGAACACAATGTCATTTTTGGGAGTATGCATAATGCGCAAGAATCATTAGTATTCAACATTTAGGTCCACATCCAGTTCTGTAACAAGACAACTAGAGACTCAAAATATGGGTTCTCATACCCATATGGCGTCGATATATCATGTGGGTCCTAAACGCGATGCTGTGCCTTGTAATAAAAAGAGAAATTTGATCATAATTTTGGTAAATGCATGGTCGTTGGATTTGCATGTGGACCTTTGGACACTAGAGTGGAAATACTCCATACGAGTAGCCAATAATGTTAGGTAGTAAGAGGCGATTGGCTGTCATTTTCGCGGTATAAGTGGTATCCGGGCACAGCGAGAAATGATGCCACCGCACTTTGCTTAAACGCATATCTCTGCCGACCCAAGCCCGAGCCCACCGACCACTCATTGCTCGGTTTTATAAACACACAAGTCTCTGCGTCATGCAGAGAATGATTATTTGACAAATAAGATAGGAGAAATTCGATTTATTAACGTTGAATTGCATTTCGAATATTACAAACCAAAATAGTAGAGAGATGAGGGCATAGAAGGTGTAAAGAGCTTACATCCCTTTTCCCTTCCATGAAAAGAACAATTGCAACGGTAAATAGAATTATTAGTTTACGGAAGTGAAGAACCTCAGCAGGCAACAACACGGACCATGAACAGAAGAAGAGAACAATATTGTCATCCAAATGCATGAGAATAAAACGACGAAGATATATTTATGCTGGGCACTGGAAACCAGGAGGAAGCTTTGACCTGCAGTTAC
>CP135581.1:5901869-6000286 GCA_032401905.1 Swietenia macrophylla
CAGTGCCCAGCATAAATATATCTTCGTCGTTTTATTCTCATGCATTTGGATGACAATATTGTTCTCCTCTCCTGTTCATGGTCCGTGTTGTTGCCTGTCGAGGTTCTTCACTTCCGTTCATTAATAATTCTATTTACTGTTGCAATTGTTCCTTTCATGGAAGGGAAGAGGATGTAAGCTCTTTACACCTTCTTCCATGCCCTCATCTCTCTACTATTTTGGTTTGTAATATTCGAAATGCAATAGTTATTGCATTTCAACGTTAATAAATCGAATTTCTCTTCTCTTGGTTTGTCAAATAGTCATTCTTTATTGTTTTATTTAGTATTAAAACTAATTCTCTCTTTCTAATAAAAATAATGCAACGATAAGATATTGAGCTAATAATAAAGAAACTTTTCTACCAACATGTGCCCTTTTAGGGTTTAAAGAATTTTTTAAAATGATCATTTTTATAATGGATTATGATTTATTTCTAATCTTTTTTATCATAGTTTAATCAAATAATAATAAATAATTTAGAATATATTTTAAACTTTTTAATTTATATTTATAAAATTTAAAATTAATTTATAAATTTTTTTAAAATATAATTTAAATAACTTATTATTAATTTTATTATGTAACAAAATCTTATTAAAAATTAAGAATTAAAAAAAAATCAAGAAGAGATCATGGTCCTTTTATAAATCTAAAGCATGTAAAAAAATTACGTAACTTTTTTTTTTTTGTACTGAACTGATCAAAGAAATAATATTAGGAGGAAAATACTCTCGTTTTAAAAAATTTAACAAATTTTTTTTAATCATTATTCTCTTTTCATTTCCGTTTTCAAAACAATTATCTTTGCACACAAATTAACCATTAAATAAAATTTTTGACAATATGTGTGTTTCAATGAATACGATTAATTGATATTTGTGTTTGAAAATTTTAAAGTTGTTTTTGCCAAAAAAAAAAAAGTGAGTGGCCAAAATTAGGACCTTCGAGCACACACAATTTTTATTATTCAAACACACTAACTTGGAGCTTGGACAAAGTCTTCAGAGAAAGAAAGAGTTGATAGGGACAATTTCAAGCACATTGGAAAAAAAGAGAAAACTTTTGATAATTTTTGATGATGAGGGCATTTTTATTCAAATGCAAAGTATTTGTTTAATTTGTTAAAAATAAAAGAAATATGATTATCTTGATAAATTAATTATTAAATACGATCATTTTAAAATTTTTTTTATAATTTATCTTGTTAAAATTTTAATATAAAATTACTCAATCAATAATAATTATAAAAAATTTTAAATAAAAGAATTTTATTACATCGATATAATTGATATAATAAAATTATTATTAAAAAAAAAGGAAATGAGGCAAAATCCCGTTGTCCATGCAATTGCACAGGAATTGGGCAAGTCATAAGCACAAGTGGCATTTCGACGGGGGTTGCAAATGGGTCCCCGCGATCCAAAATTAGAACAAATGAGGCTAGGTTGAAGGAATAAAAATATTATGATTTATGATTGGTGCAGCCAAACTTTCTGAAAATGGAGCAGGCAAGTAGACTTATTGGTCCCCGATAACTCCCTGTCAATTGCTTGCAATTTCTGGAAACATGGTCCTACTGAGTTAATCATTGCTTCCTTAAACGATTTTTTCTAATTTTTGAATCATGCAGGTGGAGATAGTCAAAGGTGATCCATTTCTGCAAGAAACTTTTGGTGCACACAGGACTGTTGAAGAGCTCTGGGATGGTGAAATATGAGGAGGGATGTGATACTTGAGACTCGGGTTTAACATTAGTTTCCTCTGTCTATGAAATTTTGGATAAATTATACAGAACCGATCAACAGTTTTTGATGTAGAGAAGAGCTGATTTGTGTGATGAACTGTGAACTCAACTCGGATGCAGTGTTCTCGTTGTTATGATTACATCTTCTGCTTAACTCAGCGTAATGCAACGAAGATACCCATTGAAAATCACGTCAGAGATCCCTGGCTTTCAGTGAATTACAGAGGACAGAGTAGAAGACCTGTCAAGGATACCGAAAAAGGCAAAAACAGTATGAAACGACATCGTTAAGGACTACTTCTGTAATTCGGTTATTGCGCCGCCATCAAAGGCTACATGGCTTCCAGAGAAAAGAGCCCAAACGTCACGGAGGACGTAAGACTGAAGGGAGAGGAGAATAATTTTCGAGATGACACGTGTCAGATGATAAAATTACGTAGCTTCCTTGCCTTTCTCTTCCTTTTTCGCTACAAATACAAACAATCACCCGTCAGATAGCATGCAATCTAGAGTTTCAGAAATGCCTACAGCAATTCGATTCTTTCAGTTGAACACCGGGGCCAAAATCCCTTCCGTCGGGTTGGGCACGTGGCAGTCTGCCCCTGGTGTTGTTGCCGACGCCGTTAGTGCTGCCATTAAGGTTTCCTTTTTCCCGTAGTATTTCGAATGCAATTTGTTTTTTTTTTTTTTTTTTTTTTTGTGGCTATAATAAATTTAGAGCTCGATCTCGCTAGTGCTAAGAATTCTCTGTGTTAATGCAGGTCGGTTATCGGCACGTCGATTGTGCTCAAGCTTACGGAAATGAGAAGGAGGTAATGATTTATTGTTATTAATTTTAATTTCTTGTTCTGCAGCTTGAAATGATACTGTTCCGATGAATCATTTGATTCAAAACTGTGCTTGGTTGGCTAATGGTATTTACAGACATTCTTAAAAATTGATTATTAAGAAGATGACGATGATTATTTATTGATCTATGTGAGATTGTATCCAAATTATTTAAAAATCTAAATTCACTTTAAAAAAATGGATGGCTGAGCATGTGCTGCCAAATTATTAATCTCAAAAATCATTTTGATGTTTATGCAGATCGGTCAGGCATTGAAGAAGCTGTTTGATGAAGGAGTGGTGAAGCGCGCGGACTTGTGGATTACCTCCAAACTCTGGTTTGTGCTATATATATCTATAATTGTAGGGTTACACCGGTTGGTTTTAATTGCAGATCATAATTTTTTTTGTTTTGGATACCTAATCATCTGCAGGTGTACGAATCATGCTCCAGAAGATGTGCCAAAAGCATTAGACCAAACTTTACAGGACTTGCAGCTTGACTATTTGGATTTATATCTAGTATGTATCTTAGATTGATGCTATGTCTTTTGACTCGATCAATAGACAATGAACTTCCCAAACTTGTTCAATAAATCGTGCTTCAGTTTGTTTTGGAATTCTCTAGTCTTTGTTCTTAATTGTGGATAAATTTTGGGAGCCATTTTACCATTTCTTTTTCCTTTCCCAATATTGCACTTACGAATTTGTTAAGTTTCTTTGTTACTAATTGTTTAAATCCTTTTGAAGATCCACTGGCCAGCCAGCATGAAAAAGGGGTCAATTGGCTTTAAGCCCGAAAACCTTACCCAGCCTAATATTCCAAGTACATGGAAAGCGATGGAGGCACTGTATGATTCTGGCAAGGCTCGAGCTATTGGAGTAAGTAATTTCTCTTCAAAGAAGCTTGGTGATCTGTTGGAAGTAGCACGTGTGCCTCCTGCTGTTAACCAAGTGGAGTGCCACCCTTCATGGCAGCAGCAGAAGATGCACGAATTCTGTAAATCCAAAGGAGTTCACCTGTCTGTGAGTGTTCAATCCTTGTATCTGTTTGTCATTGCTTTGGAGTTTACAAAGGTTTTGTCTTAAGGGAACATATTCCTTGCTAATATGTCATGTATTTTCATGTTCTCTCTTGCTAACAGGAAGTTTATGTTCACATGTTTATTTTCACAATAAGAGTTCTGATGAATTTTCCATAAGCAGGGGTACTCACCACTCAGCTCCCCAGGCACGGCATCTATGAAGGGTAATGTTCTTAAGAATCCAATAGTAGTCACAGTTGCAGAGAAACTAGGCAAGACTCCAGCACAAGTGGCTCTTCGTTGGGGACTACAGATGGGTCATAGTGTACTGCCTAAGAGCACAAGCGAGGCAAGGATCAAAGAGAACTTTGATGTTTTTGATTGGTATATACCTGAAGACTTGTTTGCCAAGTTTTCTGAATTTGAACAGGCAAGTTGAATTTTCATTTGGTTTTTCATCTTTGGCTTTCCTTCTGTATCTTTTGGGGTGCTGTGCGCTTACTGCTATGCTGACTTGCTTCGTATATGGTCAAAAATTCTGTTTGTATGAAGTTCAATCTGATAGCTTCTGCTAGTAATTTATATGCTGTGATTTAAACAGCTTCCTGCAATATGTCTAGCAGTGTCTTGTCTAATGTGTGTTCGACATGATTATTATACTCTTAGATTAATGATAATCCAAAATATCACCTTCTTAATGAACTTCAGAATTCAGAATATTCTTTGGATTTTTTTTCTTTAAGGCCGTCTACATTTAAGCAGTATTATGGCTTTCCTGTAGAGATTAGGCCCAGGTGAATTGGGTATCTGCCTGGTATCAGAAGAGGTTAAGTTGGAGTACTTTAGATGACTGACCGGGTGACTCTTTAATCTTTCAGGAGAAGCTGGTTAAAGGTACTGCATTTGTGCACGAGACATTGGGTGCATACAAGACCGTTGAAGAACTCTGGGATGGCGAACTATGAGCAGACAGTGGATATCCGAAATGTCATAATTTTCATTTTCAGCTTCTTCATCTACATTTGAGGAAGAGAATAACAGAGTTCAGTTGTGTTCTGATGTTGCACAAGAGAACTTGAATGTCTGATGCTATTGTTGGATATTTTATTAAGAGGAATAAAAATTCCCATCCCTTTATTAAATAACTACCTGAATCGAAAAAACAAATTTCTGTTGCATATACGACAGTGATTGAATTTCCAATTCCATTATCTTAGCCTGCATTTTGCTTATGTTTAGACGTGACAAGAGGATTCATTAGCCAAATTTCAACGGTCTAGATCTGCCATTGCCGAAACTGGACCAACAATTAAACTAATCAATGGTCATCCGGTCGGAAATCTCGGCAGGATAAGATTTGTTTGTAACTTCCACATAAAACCGTTGACAATAAATTATTATTACAGAGAATATCTGTCACTACTTTTTCTGGTTGCTAGAATTAAAGGGACATTCCTCTTTATAAAGTGCGCAGTGAGATCACTGCCCACTTAAACGCAGACAATCTCTCTCTCTCTCTTTTTATTTGCTTTCAAATTCACGTTCTCCTGCAAATGGCGAACGAATTTCGGTACTTTGAGCTGAACACAGGCGCCAAAATGCCTTCCGTTGGATTAGGCACTTGGCAGGCCGATCCTGGTGTCGTCGGAAACGCCGTTGATATCGCCGTCAAGGTTATTTTTCTCTATTTTCGATATTAGTTTTTGTTTATCAAATGTTTTGCGGTGTTAGAATAATGGTCTTGCTTTGATCTTGTCTTGTTTGTGTTTTCTTTTTCTTTCTCTGAATCTAAGGCTATCGTTTCGTCTGCTACAAAGCCCATGAAACATGGGTTGCTTTAAATCTTTTGCAAACTTGCAAAGGAGGAACTATTAGATTTTGGTTGGCAGAATAAACCTTGGACTAAAAGAAGCTTAATGAACAATTTGTTCTGTTGAAATGTAGAACAAAGAGCATGGTATGCTTGGGATTGAGGCGTTGCGATTTTTTAATTCAGGGTTACTGTGGAATGAAATCACTTTCATTCCTGGTTGTCTATACATGGGTTATTGGGTAATATTAAAAGAGACTCTACGGTCTTTGAACTTAAGAACAGTACCTTTAAACACACTCTACGTTGTGACGTTCAATTGTTAGAATATGTTCGCATGTATCATTTCTGCTCAAGGCCACTTCCTATTGAAGCTCTCCCAAATGTCCTCTTTTTAATTTTTTTTTTTTGGATTGTGAAACAAGAAATTCTCAATTCATATAACAGGTTTATTCTAATGAACAAAGAATAAAACCCGGTTTTACAATTTCTCAATTAATTAGTTTGTTCTCAAGAACAAGGGTCAATAGCTCGTTCCGTGTCTTTTTTTTTTTTTTTTTTGTTTTCCTTGGCTATTGGTGAAGAAAACAGCTACCGTTCCGCTGATTTGTCCACCGTGAATTTGTGCATCAGCATATAGTCCAATGAATCAAAATGTTTCAAATGTTTTGAGCAATAAGACCAAATTTTGGGACTAATTAATTGCAGGCAATTTTTTCACACGTCAAATGTTAGCACTCATCTTAATTATACAGGTTTCCCTGTGACTGCAGGCTGGATACCACCATATAGATTGTGCTGAATTCTATGGCAATGAGAAGGAGGTAACTACAGAATATTATGCTAAGTCCAATATTCAAAATATTATTGATGTTGTGATCATTTTTGGCATCTTTACTTGTATTCCACTCTTCTAGTTTAGATTGCTTCTGAATCTATCCTGTAATATGTTTCAGTTTGTTTAATTTTTTGATTATTTCTTAACAATATAAAATGTTTCTGGTTGCCCATTTTTTCTCTTGCATTTGTTTCTGAAATAAAATCACAAATTCTCCCCAGTTTGTATGAATAACTGTGATGTTGGATACAGCATGCTGTGTAACATCTTCACTTTGAATAATTGAGATCAGACTGTTGCTCTCTATCCAGTAGAAGAATTCATGTTGGAAACTATTAAGATCACGTTGGTATGTCATGTCTGATATTAGGGTTAAATACTTGTGAAATGATTAAGATCACATTGGTATGTCATATCTCAATTCCCCACCGCTATTATATGGTTTGCTGTTTAGTAATGACCAAAATATTAAGAACTTGAGATGGATGATCTGTGCCATGAGACTTGTAGTCGTGGAACATATGATACCGTGATGGTATTAAAGATTATTAGGACAATATGAGCCTGTCCATGTTTCTTGCAGATTGGCTTGGTGCTGAAGAAACTCTTTGAAGATGGTGTGGTCAAGCGTGAGGATTTATGGATCACCTCTAAACTCTGGTTTGTTACTTTCTTGTTGATTTGCTTGAGTAGGTACACATGATGGATGGTTGAGTGCTAGGACTCTAAATGCTTTTGTGATGGTTCTGTTGATACTGTGGGCATCATGCACTGCTTTAGCTGTATTGTAAACCCCTCCAAGAATGGTTTGTGCTATCTAAATCTGAGATTATTCGCAGGTGTACCAATCATGCACCAGAAGATGTACCGGAGGCATTAGAAAAAACTTTGCAAGACCTGCAGATTGATTACATTGATTTGTATCTTGTATGTACTTCTTATCATCAAGTATTTTCTGTTAAAACTTAGCACCACGATTATGTTTTAAAACTGGTTGGGTCCAATTTTTGGAATCTGAGAAAATCCTTTGTCAAATTTATAGTTAAGCCATCTGTCCTGAATAACGCATTGATAGAAAGGGATCCCTTTTGTTGCCATCTTTATATTTGCCAGGTACACGTAGCATTCAAATCTTCTAATCCCTTGATCCTAGTTATCTAGCATATATATAGCCTAGAAGATAATAGTTTGGCATAATTCAATTTGTAATTCATTATATCGAATACAACGGTAATTTAGTAAGGCACTGTTCTAAATTCTAACAACACACGGGCACTCAATTTTGAAGATCCACTGGCCAGCTCGGATGAAGAAGGGATCTGTTGGCTTCAATCCTGAAAACCTTCTGCAACCAGATATACCTAGCACATGGAGAGCAATGGAGGCCCTCTACGATTCTGGCAAGGCTCAAGCTATTGGAGTGAGTAATTTATCAACAAAGAAGCTTGGAGATTTATTGAAAGTATCACGAATTCCTCCAGCTGTTAACCAAGTGGAATGTCATCCCTCTTGGCAGCAGCAAAAGCTACGGGCATTTTGTAAATCCAAGGGTGTTCACCTCTCTGTAAGTAGGAAAAACTCGGATTTTATTTTATTTTCCTCTTTTACGTCATCTTGTTTATGTGATTGGAAAAATAATCACCACTGTTTATTGTTTATAGAAAGATTAATTTTTATATTTCGATCAGGGATATTCCCCGTTGGGTTCTCCCGGCACAACATGGATTAAGAGCGATGTCCTCAAGCATCCTGTTGTAAATATGGTTGCAGAGAATTTAGGCAAAACTCCTGCACAAGTATGTCTCCGCTGGGGTCTGCAAATGGGTAACAGTGTGCTTCCCAAGAGTACAAATGAAGCGAGGATCAAGGAGAACTTAGACTTGTTTGACTGGTCTATACCTGAGGATTTGTCTGCCATGTTCTCCGACATTGAGCAGGCTAGACTTATAAGAGGATATGCGTATGTCCACGAAACATTCGGCGCATACAGGTCTGTCGAAGAACTCTGGGATGGTGAGATATGAGCATTGCAATACCCTGAGATTCAGAAGGACAAGGCAACAGGATAGCCATTATGTTCATTCAAACTCCGCGTTTCTTTCTTGTGTGTGCTTTGATACTTTTCAGTCGACTTTCCGATATTTACTTGCATTAAAACTCGCCGCCCATGAAGCATACACATGGCAGCATTATTCAAAATTATGCATCATCGACAATGCTATAATAATTTAAATTACCGTAAATTAATCTCAAATCTTAAGCATTATTGTAATTAATTAATTTTAAAATCAAAACATACTTAACTTCCATCGCATTTAACACTCTCAAAATCCTGTAAACCCTTCTTCAACCAGATATTTTTAGCCCGTGGAAAGCACTTTATGATCCTCGCAAGGGTCCAGCTACTGGAGAGAGCAATTTCTCTATCAAGAAGCTCCAGGATTTAATGGAGGAAAATCAATCCTAAAAAAATCTTATCAAATTAACTGGTCTCATTAAGATTGTACAAATTTATCGTCACATGACCACTTACTCTTAAATTTACCATTTTCATTTTCTTGGTAAATCAGGGATAGTCCTTCCCAAATGGGTTCAACAGGCCCAGCATGGTTCCGGGGTGATGTCCTCGAGTAACCGGTTGTAAATATGGTTGCAGAGAAATTAGGCAAAACTCCTGCACAAGTCTGTTTCCGCTGGGGACTAAATGGGTCACATCGTGATTCCCAAGACTACAAATTAATTGTCAAGAACGAATGGTATTGCAGATTCTTTGACTTGCCCATTCAGAATCTTCATTCTTTTTGCTCATTACAACGATGTAACGTGAGGCGGGCAATAAACTATTGAAGAAATGTCTCTAGCTTGTATAAAGTATCTTTTTATAAAGACCGGCGACGTCTTCGACCAAGTTCACCTTGGCGCGTGCACTCTTGACTGTTCTGTTCTATTCAACTTCTCGTTTGATTCGTCCATCCCAAAATGGCAGTTGAAATTCGATACTTCGAGTTGAATACCGGAGCCAAAATCCCGTCTGTTGGTTTAGGCACGTGGCAGTCTGATCCTGGTGTCGTCGGCGACGCCGTTGCTACCGCCATCAAGGTTTCTACCGTCCTTCGCTGTCAAAATTAGTTCCTTTCTTTTCTTCATTTGGTTAGTCTAACCCCCAAAATTGCTAAGAAATGTCATTTAATCAAGTTTTTTTTTTCACATTAGACACAATGATCCCTACTACTTGTCCAGATTATTCACTTTAGTCTCTAAGCTTTCGGTTAATCCCCGTTATTCATTAACTTTGTTCACAAGTATGCACAAATCACCACGTACTACTCACTGATTTTGTCATGTTGCATAATTTAGAGAAAAAAAAAATAATAAAAAACATGGCTGTTTCTGGATGGAATGACTTTCTGTGGGTGTTTTCCGACCTCTGGCATGAGGAATTATCTCAGGGGCAGGTCAAGAAAAAAAATAACTTGCTATGATTCTGGAAAAGAATGAAGGGAAAGCAAAGGAAATTTGTTGTGCAAAATGACCCTAATTTGTAAATTAAGTCAACCATTTAATATTACTTTCATTCCCACTTTCCAATATCCAAACATGAGCAATCGAGTTCTGGAGGGTAATTCTTTCTTGCTAATTATTCACGGATAATATTACTTCATATGTCAAATGTTCAGTACTCAACTACATATGTTCCCCTGTCACTGCAGGCTGGATACCGTCATATTGATTGTGCTCTGGTCTATGGCAATGAAAAGGAGGTAACTACAATATTCTATGCCAAGTAAATCCAAGAAATATGTCTCTTTGTATTCTCCTCATATTCTTGAAATTGTCATTATTCCTCTGTGTTTGCAAGCTGAGAAAAGCTTGTGGTATGGTACTCACAAGTGCGACAGTCTTTAGCACACCTCTTATAAATTTTATGGTTTAATGACTTTTGACCCTATCTAGCTGTTTCTTTAATCCATGTAATTTTCTTTTAACCAAGGTTTTATATGACCCATTTTCCCTGTAATCCTTATGAGAGTTATGACATTATATCTAATTTTCATTTTTTTGGTACTCTGTACACCCCCTATTTCTGTTCCTGCTGATTTAAGCTAGCAGTCTGTTCTCATTTTTCTCTGAAATAATTCATTTTGTAAAATGTTTGGGATTCCTTCTGTGATAAGTTGTTTGGTGATTGTGACATTTTGTACAAATAACTGTGGTGAGGGATAGGTGAGTTGTAAAAATGGCTTATCTTGTACAACAATCATCACTTCGAGTGATTGAGATTGCATTCTCCATGTTTGTAGAATAATTTATGTTTGACATGATTATAACAATCATGATTCTTGCGCTGCTTCCCTTGAAAAATGTGAGAGTTTTGCATGCTTTGCATACTGCTGTTGTGATTTTTAATGAACTTTTTTGCATTCTCTTCATCTCAGCATCTCTGTTACCACTATGATTATTTATTTCCAACTATGTATGTCTTCTTGTCCGGAAATTCTTAACTGTTTACCCCCAAAAATAATTGCTTAACTATTGCAAGTACTTTATATGGTACTGATGTGATCCACCTTTCTCATAGATTGGTTTTGTGCTGAAGAAGCTGATCGAAGATGGTGTTGTCAAGCGTGAGGAATTATGGATTACCTCTAAACTCGGGTATTCTTTTACTTTATTGTTGATTTGGAGTTGGAACATGTAAATCAGAATAGTAGAGTGATGCCATGCACAGCTTTGAGTCTTTCATCTAATATTAAAATTCAAACGGATGGTCGTTGTTATCTGAATCTGAGATTTTTTTTTTCAGGTCTAATGACAATGCACCAGAATACGTACCAGAGGCATTGAACCGAACTTTGCAGGACTTACAGATTGATTACCTTGATTTGTACCTTGTATGCATTCTTTAATCCTTTTAGGCTGGTTACCTCATCTCTATATAGCCTCGGAATTCATAGTAAAAATATTATTAAGCTTATGTTTTTTTTAATGTACTAATATATTATTTAGGTATATTCTAAATTGTCATGCATGATCAATTAATTTTTGAAGATCCACTGGCCAGTTCGAGCTAACAAGGATTCCAATCGCTTCATTCCTGAAAACCTTATTAAGCCAGATATACCTGGCACATGGAGAGCAATGGAGGCACTTTATGATTCTGGCAAGGCTCGAGCAATCGGAGTAAGCAATTTTTCTACAAAGAAGCTTGGGGATTTGTTGGCAGTAGCACGTGTGCCTCCTGCTGTCAACCAAGTGGAGTGTCACCCTTCATGGCAGCAGCAAAAGCTACATGAATTCTGTAAATCAAAGGGAGTTCACCTATCCGTGAGCACACAAATCTTATGCCACCTTGTTCTTATTCAGTAGTTCTTTACCTACTATGATCAGGGAAAATCTTATTTTTCTTTGATTTCTTGAATCAGCTGCATCTTTTTTTTTTTTTATGGAGCAGGGATATTCCCCGTTGAGCTCTCCTGGTTCATGGATTAAGGGTGATGTCCTCAAGCATCCGGTTGTAAATATGGTTGCAGAGAAATTAGGCAAAACTCCTGCACAAGTCTGTCTCCGCTGGGGCCTCCAAATGGGACACAGTGTGCTTCCCAAGAGTACAAATGAAGCGAGGATCAAGGAGAACTTAGATGTCTTTGACTGGTCTATACCCGAGGACTTATTTGCCAAGTTTTCAGAAATTAAGCAGGCAAGTAGTGACTGTCACGTAATTGTTGTGATCCTTCATACCATTACTCTTATATGATCTATAAAAAAATTCTACCCTACCAGATTATAAATTACACAGCCCTTCATATTTACAACCTCATTGATCATATAAAGTATTATGCCCCCAATTTGTATATTGCTTTTACCATGTTTCAGTAGGGAGCCATGCTATGGTGCATTCAGTTGCAACATACATACACACATTTTATCCCACTCTTTCATTGTAATTTTCAACTCTTTCATTGCTACTCCCAACTTGCAAAAATACAACTAAAAATTGTAACAAAAGAATTGAGTATTACAGCAGAGGAGTTTCATATTACAATGGAAAAATGGGGCAAGTGAAAAACATGCATGGTGCAGCTGAAGACACCGTAGCCACATGAAATGAATTTTTATAAGTGTAAAGATCATATGAAACATAGGCTTATGCATGGATTTGAAACTTTTTTCCCTTACAGAAGTTTTGTTCTTGAATTATGCAGGCTAAGTTAGTAAGAGCGGAGTTTTTTGTCCATGACACCTTTGGTGCGTACAGGTCTGTTGAAGAATTGTGGGATGGTGAGATGTAAGCAATGCAGTAAGAAGTATTTTGAAGTTAAAAGCCATGAGGATTAGCCATTAAGCACACTGAAACTATGTTCTAATGATTAAGTGATTAGTGCTTAATGATGTTTAGACCTTTAGTTAATTTCCAAAGTTTTACTCGTATTGACGGTCCCGTTCAATTGGATGGAATTTCTTATAATTAAGAAATCAATATTGGTTATGATA
The DNA here is from genome assembly GCA_032401905.1 of Swietenia macrophylla. Classification (NCBI taxonomy): domain Eukaryota; kingdom Viridiplantae; phylum Streptophyta; class Magnoliopsida; order Sapindales; family Meliaceae; genus Swietenia; species Swietenia macrophylla. Next base: position 5,914,649 of record CP135581.1, read on the forward strand.
ATTGTATTTGATTTTATTCATTACATAGAATTTAATAAATAATCGTATTCTTTTTATTAGCATTCTCTCTTTATCTTTTTTATTCTTAATTTAAATAGATATTGATATATGATATAATTAATAATATAAAAAAATAAGAAAAAAATAAATTAATTAAATAAAAAATAATTAAATTGTGAGATTTTTTTGATTTTTTTTTTAATTTTTTTTAATTTATANTTAAATGGTGGGATCTCTTTAATTTTTTTTAAATTTTTTTTAATTTATAATTTTTTATTAATTAAATTATCATATTCTATTAATATAGATATGATAAATTTATTTTATTTAAAATAATAATTAAAATAATAAAATTATTTTATTTAACATTTTTTTTTTAGTCAAAAAAATGACGACGAACTGTATCTTTCCCTCAAATGGGTTTGGGTACATTATTGGGGTATCTATTTCTGATTAATATCAACGTGAAGAATGCTTAGGCTGGGCTTCGTAAGCCCGATGTTAATTAATACAGTATTAGCCCAATCCAAAACCTTGTATCACGTGAGCCTCAAAATAATAATAATAAAAAAACCCTCTCTGTCACGTGATCATAAAATAAAGAAACCTCACTTTAAAAGCCTAAAACCCTCACTGCAAAACCCTAACAGCTTCTACAAACCCTCAATTTCTTCCTTCCGTGAAAACTAGAAAATGGCGCTCAACTTCGTGCTTCGCAGGGCTTCCAATTCCGTACTGCCTCTCGCTTTTCGCGCCGTTGGTTCTCAAAGAACCTTTCGAACCGCAGTCTCCGCCGTTCGCGGCGTTGAGAAGAGCTGTCTGAACCGGAGCAGTTTCATTCCCTGTCTACGGTTCTCTACGAAGCCAAGCTCTGACGAGAATCTGATTCGAGTTATCGAATCTGAGATCGACTGTGCCGAACCACCCAGGGTGAGCTCTCGTTTTAATTTCTATACACTTTTTCTCTGCCTTTTTTCCTCTTATATAATTATCTTTCTTTCTTCTTATATTTCCTGGAAATTTTCTTGCTTTTGACTCTTAAGATGCAATCTTTTATCAAATTTGACTCTTAAGATGCAATCTTTTATCAAATTTTAGGATGAATTTACTGAGAATACCAGTTGTAGTAATCTCAAATGGATACTTTATCACTTATTGAATGTAAGGACTTTAAAGAAAGGCTATTGCTTTCTTGACAGTCCGTGAATTTTCAGACTGGGATACTAAATATTGTGCCTGCATCTGTCAACACACAATTACTTGTTAAGACTTTCCTGTTGGCTTGGATAAGTTATGCCATAAATATAATTGTGTGAGCAGACATGTTACGGGGTAATTGACGTCTAATTGAGTTCTGAATTGCTATATAATATGAAATTAATGATTTGTTTCTGAGGTCAGGTTTCAGATGGCATTAGCCCAGTTTTATTGTATCTGTGGCAGACCCAACACGTGAACTTATAAACTGAGATTACTTGTTTTCAATTGGATGGGTAATAAACTAAACTGAGCGACTAGGTTTCTGAAGAATTTGGGTGCTAATGCCCCACTGTGTGGAGACTGTTTTGATATTGTAAGGCATACATTGATATCATGGAATCTGATGTTTACTTTGCAATGGAGTACATTAAACGATTTGATTATATGGTTGTTTTATTTTTTAAAGTCTGTCTTACTTCTGTGACTGATCAAGGTACATATATGCCAATTTAATGCAACTTAATGCAAAATGTTCTGTTCTTTCTCCCCTTTTGTCATCCGAAGTCTTATTATTCAAAAATCTTTGTATTTCTCATTTCTGAGCATTGCAGCTTACAACTTTATTGTATAGCAGGATGATTATCATCATTATTGTTTGAGATGACATTTGCAGACCGTTTTGATTGATTTTTGACTTCCCTTCATCTAATAATACCTTAACAGGTAGATGAAATCCCAGATGAGTTTCCTTTTAAAATCCAAGACAATCCGGGGGAAAGGACTGTGCTACTAACAAGAGAATATGAAGATGAAGTTATCAAAGTGGAAGTTGACATGCCTAATCCTGATGGTTTTGAGGAGGGTGAAGATGATGATGGTAAAGAAGATGAGGCTGATGATGACCGGTCTAGTATTCCATTGGTTGTAAATATATCAAAAGGGAATGGGATGTGCCTAGAATTTGGTGTAACTGCTTTTCCCGATGAGATTGCAATTGATAGCTTGTCGATCAAGCAGCCCGAAGGTTCTCAAGATCAGCTTGCTTATGAAGGGCCTGACTTCAAGTAAGCCCTGTCATTATATATTATTCTTCTGAATTTCTTATGCCTCGATATGTTTTAATTTATTTGCTAATTGTTTTTCCTTTTCTTCTACAGTGACTTGGATGAAAACTTGCAAAAGGCTTTCCATAAATATCTGGGCATAAGAGGCATCAAACCCAGCTTAACAAACTTCTTGCACGAGTACATGATAAACAAAGATAGCAAAGAGTACCTACATTGGTTGCAGAACCTCAAGAAATTTGTTGAAAAGTGACTTCATAAACAACCCACAACTTTTTTTGTGGTGAGTTTATGAGTTAGGTGTTCCATCTATGCATTTGTTCCAGTATTTTTATCGGTAATTTATCATTCTACCAGACTTGTACTTTGTTAGGAAGAGAAAGAGTTCAAAGTATTGATCCATAAAATGCTAAATAGGCATTTGAAGACATTTCAATGGTCGATCTTAAGTCGAACCAAATCATGGAATCAGGATGGAGACTCTGACATAAATGTTTTAATTTATAAGTGGATGCTATTTTTGCTGCTTAATTTCGTTTAAACTTCACTTGTTTGTTGATGAATCTACACCATTTTCTTGCTGTTGCTGATGAAATATAAGCCAGTTTCATTTTTGGGGGGTCACTTCTGTAGATCTTGATTTTCAGTGTGGCCAAAGATGTGCTGTTCTGCTTTGATTACATTGCAAGAAGAAGGCAGGGCAGAGGCGAAAACTTTGGTTAGTGAAGGAAATAATGCAAAATAAAATTTACTGAACCCAGCCAATCAAAATAGTCCTAGGCACTACAATTTTTTTCTGAATTAGTAATTGTTAAGACATATCAGTATTGTTGTTAAATGAGACCATTTATGTAATTGCACGGGACAAAATGGAGCCAGGGACTTGCAATTCAAATGCTTGTTCTTCTTACCTCGATTTGTAATTACCATCTTATCGACAAAGGTTTTAAATTAACAATTAATTCAAGGTGAATTAAAACACGGGCCACAGTTTTCTATAAATACACAAAAATGGTGTCTAGAGGCATGCGCAGACGGCAGATCCACAATTCTCGCCGTGAATTTCTCTTTGCAAATTTAACAGCACCCACGTGAATTGATGTCAAGAATTTGAAGTTGCCTCAATGGTATAGAACTCACAGGCCACCAGTTTCCCGAGTCAGAAGCAGAAAAATTGCAATTGGTGCTCACGGAGGCAAAATATTTAACAGAATTGTATTTAAATTCTGCAAGTTCATGGTTGAGTAAACAACACTGTTATAAGAAGGATTGACCTGTTTCATACGTTGTGTATCATCATAGTTTTGGTTATTGTTGTGGAACAACATGGGGGAAGAAGCTAAACATGGTCCTTTATATTTTGAGCTCAATACGGGTGCTAAAATGCCCTCTGTTGGCCTGGGAACATGGAAAGCTCCTCCAGGTGACGTCGGCCAAGCTGTCATTGCAGCCGTCAAGGTTCTTGTCTTATACGCATTCGATTAGTCTTTCATTATATCAACCTCTGTTTATTATGAAATCCTGATGATTTGGGTTTCTTTTCGGTTTCTTTTTGGTCCAATGTTGTGCAGGCTGGTTACAGGCACATTGATTGCGCTTATGTTTATGATAATGAGAAAGAGGTGAAATTTTAATAATGTAACATAATTATTTTGATGTAAATTGGTGTGTTTGCAGTAATTTTTTTTAACCTTCTCCATGCATTTTTCTTGTCCATAATGTATTGCAGGTGGGTGTGGCACTGAATGAGCTCTTTTCGACTGGTGTAGTGAAGCGCGATGAGCTTTTTATCACATCTAAACTATGGTACCTGGTCTCTTCTGTCAAGATTTTGATTTTTCTAGCTAAAGAAGAATTAAATTTCTCCTTGAGACCAATTTAAATTTGTATATTGTCGAGAACTTGAATATAGATGGGTAAACTTTAGCCTACGACCACACTTTAGCTTACAGCAAGCTTTTATATTTGTTCGAGAAAGATACAACGCCTTATCTCATTTGGCTTTAAATTGGAAATTTACAGGTGCAGCGACCATGCACCCGAAGATGTCCCGAAGGCTCTGAGCAGAAGTTTGGAATATCTGCAACTAGACTACATTGATCTATATCTTGTATGCCTCTTCCTACACTTACAGGAGAGATTTTTGGTTTGGAATAGATAGTTTTTTATGCAACAAGCTATTTAGAATGGTTGGCCTAGAAAGTAAACATGGGAAGATCTGTTGTTGCTTAGGCAATAGGAATTTGGACATCTTCATCCACTGTGATTGAGCAGTTTGTTGGATTGTCTCCTTTGCATTACAGATACATTGGCCATTTCGGACAAAACCTGGAACGCGAGGGTTTGACCCTGAAATCATGCTTCCTTTGTGTCTTTCGGAAACATGGGCTGCGATGGAACAATTGTATGCATCTGGCAAGACGCGTGCAATTGGAGTGAGCAACTTTTCAACAAAGAAGCTGAAAGAACTGCTTTCGTTTGCAGTAGTGAAGCCTGCTGTAAATCAAGTGGAATGTCACCCTGTCTGGCAGCAACCTGCTCTTCACGACTTTTGCAAGTCAACCGGAGTTCATCTCACGGTATGACTTGAAAGAATTTTAACTGCTTATTCATACAGAGGCTTGATATTCACAATCATCCGGCTGGTAATTCTTATTGCAGGCATATTCTCCACTGGGATCTCCAGGTTCTTGGTTGAAGGGTGAAATCCTGAAGGAACCAATATTGATTGAAATTGCCGAAAAACTTAACAAGTCACCGGCACAAGTAGCCCTCCGCTGGGGTCTCCAGTCCGGTCACTCCATCCTTCCCAAAAGTGTGAACGAGTCTAGGATCAAGGAAAACTTAAACTTGTTCGATTGGTTCATCCCACCAGAGCTCTTTTCAAAAATTTCAAATATCCAGCAGGTATGTAGGAATTTTCCTGCATGTTTAAACTCTTAAAGTTGTCTGTTTACACAATTAAACCTTGCTTGTTTGTATTGCAGCAAAGACTCCTCCGAGGGACTTTTGCAGTCCATGAAACTAATAGTCCTTATAAAAGCCTTGAAGAACTCTGGGATGGTGAAATATGAGATTTCACCATTGATATGCGATCGGGTTTGGGGATCTCAATCAGGAAAACATTGGTAGTCTCCGAATTTTGCCCAATTGAAGAAATCTCCCAGAGCACAGACTAATAGAAATAAATTTTTTGGACAGTTGTTTACGAGATTGTTCTTGGTATAACTGTCAAGTCTCTATCCTATAGTTCAATAAAAGCTCGGGTTATATTTGGTCATTCTGAATAGTAACTGGACAGTCGCAGGATACACTTGCAGTGCAGAGAAACTTCAATCCGAATGCTGAACTTTTATTCATTTGAATAATAATTTGACTACATGAGGAGGTTATACTCCAAAAGCATGATCCAAGCATCAAAGGTAAATGGGACAATAAATATGTGCTAAAACAATAATACATAGTTCTTCGAAGCACCTAGCGAATATATAATAATATAAGAAAGACTAGAAGCCTGCATGACATGGTTTAGAGCCGCCCATAATTTGTTAGGATAGCAAGGGAAGATCCCTGTGGGTGTATACGACTCCTTTATCGGAATCTACCACATGCCCACTCCCTCTCAAAATCCTACATTAAACAGTAAAGAAGCACAATCAGGTTTAATGCTGCCTACAGAATTGTATTACATGGTTACTAAATAATGTGTATGCGAGGACAATTTATGCGAATTTCCATACCATCTTGTTGTTAGTAATCCTTTGACTCCTACTGGACCTCGAGCATGAATCCTGCTTGTACTTATTCCAACCTGCTTATCCATCAAACATGACCAATAAAAGATGAGAACACAAAATTATTAGATTGTGTTGCACACCACTAATGCAGAAAGGTTGCATACCTCTGCACCAAGTCCAAAACGTGCTCCATCACAGAATCGTGTACTCGCGTTATGAAATACAGCAGCACTGCTGACAAAACCGGCAAAGTTACCAACCTCAACATGTGCAACTAGTAGAAAACATATTTGCAGAAAATTGCACCCAATAATTTAGTAATTTTGTGTAACTATGATCCTGGAGACATAACCGAAAAAAAAAAAAATTATCAATCCTTTTCAGGAGAAATGTTCGACTGTAATTGTCAGTTCGAATAGGAAGCACACCACAAAATATGGAAACTTAACACGCCATCAACAAGAGCAAAATACCATCCAGGAGGCACTATCTTAAGCTACACTAGACCCCATCCCAGGGACAACACAGCAGGATTCTTTCACCCCCTCACATTTCCTAGCTGTTTACATCATCACGTACAAACTCCTAAGCCACTTATTGAAAGTTAGCCAAACTCTGTAACAAGAATTTCAAAGCACCTATAACAATTTTTAAAAAAAAAAAATTTGCTTTTCCGGCTTGGAAACAAAATTGAGGGAGAAAAGGAAAAGAATTATAATTGATTCTCTGCTAACAGAGTGCAGCATTCATAGAGCATGTGTCCACAATTAACAGCTTCGGCCCTTTACAGTCGTACAATATTCAGAGTTGATTCTGGTTCCAAGGAGGAGAGACAGATAGGAATATTACTGTTTTAGTCTGAGAATTCGGCCAGAAAACCACAGTGATTGGATGGTGTAAATGGACAGTGTTGCGCGGGCAAAAAGAGAAACAGCTCTTTATTTTATTCCCTGGAAAGGGATCCCCTATTGTTTCTTTTATGGAGGCATGACTGGTAACAAGAAAGTAGTATCAGGTGGGTTTTAATAAGGAATGTTGCTAGTGTCACCCATCTTGGTGCAGGCTTATATGAGAAGTCCACAATGAACAATGTTGACAACAGAGGTCTATTTTGGTTATTCATAGCTAATGCTGTGGTCATGCCAAAACATTCCCATATAAAGTGTATAAGTTGGTGGTTAATGAGATATGCCATGATCATGTCTGACAGATTTGATCATGTCTAACACAGTGCAAAACGAATCTTACCTGTCAACCTGGCGTAAAAATTTTTCAGCTACTTCATGATCTTCTGTAATAATGCAGTCAGTGTGAGCACTGAAACAAATAGCAATAAAAAAAGCTCCAGTAATCACCATATACAACTTTAATCGCCAAAAAAGGTACAAACTAAAGAAAAATAAAATGATATCCCAGAGAGGTATACATGCCTTCCATGTTGATGTATATGGTCAATGGCAGCCTGAACATCATCCACAATTTCAATTGTGCAAGCTGTAGAGTTGTACTCGTGATGGAATGTGTGCGTCTCTGGAATATTTAGCAAACTACTTGCTCTTGGTCCGCCAAGTAATTTAACACCTGAAACAGATAAAATTGCCTTTGTCAAGCTGTCACTCTTGTGTTCTCTAGCCACAGAATATATACAAAACCAATATTTAAGTCCCACACAAATGTTTTAACAAAATTTCAGCCTTTCATGTCTCTGATCATGAATTGAAGTTTGTATTTTAATTCTAGACTTGCCAGAAGATAGACCTCCACGAATCCAATTTATCTAGTTCAAAACTTCTATCCACCTAAACTAAGCACATGAAAGCTTTTGTCTTTTTGACCATGAACAACAATCTGACATGCCAGTTGTTTGAGGCATTAGGCCAATGAGAAGTCATTTATGCATACCTTCACGTTGAAGTTCTAGAATAAGCTCATTCAGCGCACCATTACCCCCATTACTTGACAAGTCCCTGTGAACTAGAAGTGTTTCCTGGAAATATCAAGATAGACGGAGCTGAGAGATCATCAAATGACAAAATTACAGCTTGATCCTGTTGAAGCATAATTGCAGTAAATACAAAGTGAAACTCCATCAAATATGCTTATTGCAACACAAGTAGGTGAACATTGATAGTCAATCACACGAATGTGAACTGATATTACCATTGCATTACAGGCTGCAGGATAATCTATCTTCGCATCCAGAACAATGTGCTTTGCCTTATCCATATCAGCCGATTTATCAACAAAAACATGACAAATTCCATCTGGGAAGAAAAAACTGAGACCCAAATACTAGTTTGTGTGCAACAAAGGAGTTAAACAACCACTCTTACCAGCATGACCAAGAACAGGAATCTTTGTCGAGTCCTTGATTTGAGAAACAAGCTTATTGCTGCCTCTTGGAATGACAAGATCTATCACATCATCAAGCTGCAGCAAAATAAACTAGTTAAAACCACCATAATCAAAGAAACACCAATAGTTTTTCAAAATTCAATCTCCACCTTGAGCAAATCAGGAATCTCATCTCTAGATGTCACAAGTCCAATAAGTTTGCCACCAACAGTATCTGGGATGGCTGAGGTAATGACCTACAACACAAATGAAATTGAAACAGACCATGGAAAATAAGAGAAGGAAAATTGATTGACTGAATCCTCTAGTATAGGACATTATTGCATAGACCCATCAGACCAAACCTTGTGCAAAATTGCATTTGACCGCTTAGCTTCTTTACCTCCTTTCAGCAGTAGACCATTTCCACTTCGAATGGCCAATGAAGCTATCTATTGAACCATTTGGGACAAAGATATGGTCAAAATTTGAGAAAATACCACAAGTACACGATAAAAATATAGCTTTAAGCTGGAAACCCAAGTAGTTCAAAGCATTGCAAGGATCATTGTTTTTTATCCCTGCTTACCAATAGAAGTAAAAAAATAAGAAAGATGAAGATTCAAGGCCTAAATTTCTTTTCAAGAGGAACAATAAATTCCTATCACTTATATAGCAGACTCTGAAATAATCTTAAATATCAGACATGCAGGCAGCCATCCAAGAATTAAGTCCCACTGACACAAAATCCATAGATAAGCACATCATTTCAGATATCAACGTAAAAGACAAAAAGAGCACATGTTCGGTTAAATGGACTTCAAAACAGTTTAGGTTGGTAAGAGAATTCAATTGATCAGTAGTCTGGGGTGAATCCCACCAAAACCCACCCCTTTTTAGCTCTCTTTCCGCAAGGTATTCCAATCACTTAAGGGTCCATAGTAAGTCATTACACAAGTTTGCATTGAAAGAACATAGCACATGTGAGAATGGTTAGAGTCTACCAAAAACACCAACAAAATCAAATAATTCAAGTCAAAATAGATTTTTTATTGCAAATATATCGACAACAGTCAACACCATTTTCAGTCAATACATGCTTCAGGATTTGATAAAAAGTATAATCTGTTGTACCTGGACTAGCGCATCAGGTCGAGACTCAAATACAATCAGAAGGACACCCAATGGACATGATGTTTTCTCCAGGATGAGTCCATTTGCAAGCTGGACACAAGAGCAGTCATCAAAAGGGTAAAGCAAGCAAGGATTAAAGTAAAGAGGCCTATAAATACTCAATTCACTGTTGTGGTTTCATATACCAATTAAGACTTGATATTTGTTTTTAATACTACTTCAATCAACTTGAAACCAAAAGCTATAATGGAAGCAAATAGTATCATTTTCATAGGAAAAAGACCCGCTACATAAATATCCTTGGCTCATTGGTTACTAAATAAACAGAATTCTGGAAGATTTCCTCACCTCTGTTCTCCTTAAAATACGACCAATAGGCTCTTCCATGTCTGCAAGTGCACGAATAGATTTTGCGAGACCAGAAATCTGTAAAGTATAATGATTCAGATGAAATGCAATTTTGTACTCATTTTAGTACCTATGAGACATCAGCTTTCTAATCAAGCAATGATGCATTTAATGGAACATTAGACACAAAACTTAAAAAGATGAGCAAATTCCCCATCATAAAAGAACCACAGTAATTAACAGGTGCTTGCCTTCCCAGGCTTCAAGGCCAAACGAGATATAAGTGATTCCTCATATCCAGTCTCCCGTGCAGCAGCAACGTCAGCTTCATTCTCATCTTTGATCAAGCTTTCATTTGCCTCCAGGGCATCAGCTATGTCAAGCAAAATTTTCCTCCTATCTTGAGATTGTAAACTCTGCAATATGGATTATGTATATAAATATTCAAGCTTCATCAGTCTAACCACTGCCATGCTTTAAATAAAGATTCCATGAAGATCAGAATTTTGTAGAGAACATAGATTATGAATTGAACTGTTAAACTCACCTGAAGGCGTCTAGAACTCTCTCGCGCGGCAACTGCCATCTCACGGGCCCCAGTTTGTTTTTCTGAATACCATAAATGTGCATCTTTATGAAATAGGGTGCCAGTACGCTTTCCTTGAAGCACCTTTATAATGTTGTCAGTAGCATAGCCACTTCAAAAGAGTTGGAAGAATAATTAGAGTGCCACCATGAGTCCACACTACATAATGAGCTAGCATGCTTCTTACAACAGTTAGATGATAAACGAGCAGATCTATCAATCTAACCATTTTACCCAATATGACACCCCAAAGCATTTGGACCAATAGCTGAATGATTGAATAATAGCAGATATCTAGACTTTAAATTAGGTCATACCTAGTAATAACGACAGGGATACCAGCACATGCAGCACAGACAGCTGAATTGACCTTAGCAGTCATACCTCCTCTTCCAAGCCTAGATTTGTCTCCAAATGTTATTTCTCCTTGGTGTTTTTGTTTGACATATGTATGGATTAGCCTAGATTTTGGGTCACTTGGAGGACCACTATAGAGGCCATCCACATCACTCAATAGAACAAGAAGATCAGCTTTTAATTCCAGAGCCAACAGACCTGCCAGACTGTCATTATCCCAAAATATACCGGAGGAATCCTGCAAATAGTTTCTATGATCAGAACAAACAGGCATATTGTTAAAAGATTTAAAGAAGAAAAAAGGAGCAACCGTACAAACAAAAACAAGAACTAACGAATTAAAAAGGACATCAGACAAACGAAAACAGAGGAAGCTTGTTCTGAATGGTTTAAAAGAGAGTGTCTTTGCCATTGTCACCTAGTACTACTACTGTAACCTGTCATCAGGAGTTTAGCATACTTACCATTGAGTGACAGGTCTTAACAGCTTACAAAATAATCATACCAATGAAATGTCTTTACTATGACCACCTATATGTAGTACAACAAATAACAGGTGCTTCATGTGTTGGCCATCTTATCGTTAGTGCAAGTCCTAAACTATCCCGTACAAGATAGTAATCTGAGGTATAAATGCATGCTCTATTTACATGTGAGCATCTGCAGGTCATTCTTATCACCCAATGCAAGGCTTTAGAAGTCAATCAATAAAAACATTAAAGTTGTTGACTTAAATGTAGATTAGCTCCTACATTGTCTTAACTTCTACATCAAAACAATAATGAAAAACTGATACCATGGCATGTCTTAAAGTCTTGTATCTAGGAAATGGCATGAGAATGATTTAACATGCAATCTCCCAAAAAGAAACAGCCAAATGATGCAAATAGAAATGTTATCTATCCACTCCAATATTGCCAGCCTTTCTTAGAACATGACCAAGCTGAGCAAAAGCCTAACAAAAAGTTAGAAGTGAGATTCTTAACCCAAGCTGTTAATTATAAAACTTCAAATAAGTGACACCACATTGAGATAAAACTTCAAACAGTAGGATAACTCCCTAATCTCAAAGGGAGGCAAGGAAACGGAATTTATAACAACAAAACATGCTTAACAAGCTTAATTTTAGATTCAAAAGCAAACAAACTACCTCATATGGTGCTTTTCTCGTACTAACTGCATCATTTTCATTAAAAATAGGAATAACCCTCAAGGATAGCAATGATTGAACAGTGTGACAGAGTCGCTTTCTGAAGTCTTCATCTCTAAAGTCACTATCGGTCACCAGAAGTTGAGATGAGGTCACGTCAAGCTGCATTAAGAAGACTCTTACATTAAGCAATTACAAGAAGATCATACACCAAATACATAAGAAATGGTAATTCTGTGGAAAAGCATGTGTGAAATTGATAATTGTCAGAACTCAACCCCCACACTTGTCCTAACCAAATTGGCAAAAAAAAAAAAGGATAAGAAAAGAAAAAAAAGAGAATGACAATATGTATATCTCACCTGGCTGAACAAGGTATCATAAAGAGCCATGAGACTATTCTGCCCAACAGCTGCACAAGCCTTCCCATCAAGCTCATGTTGCGGCTTTTGGAGATCATCCAAGCTGCAAAACAAGAATTAATTTCATTAGAAAAGCACTTCTTGAGACTAACCTTGGTGGAAAAAACTTGTATTTATGCACGTGGCAACGCCACTGTTAACTCAAAATTTGGTTGGCAAGTGTGGGTCTTCATATATGTAAGTGCAGGGGCTAATGATTTTCAAATTCTGAATTTTATTGAATTTTATTTTGCATTTTTGAAAGACCAATAATTCATATTTAAGCATGCCAGTGTCAATTGCTACCTCACAATCAGTTAGTTAAAATAACTTCTACCATCTGTCAAGAGATTCAACTTAAAAAACACATGCAAATAGTACCTACATGGAGAACATGAAATTAATTATACAATACCGTAGGCTAAATTTATTAGGCAAAAAGGAACTATAAGAACCTGCTATTGATCAATTTCCTGTATCTAAGCCTTTGGCGACCAAGACCCACAGCACCTGAAGAAACTAAAATAATCTCATAGCCTTGAGAATTTAACTCTTTAAGCTGCAGCAATTCATTCAAAAGTTACATTGTCAGCCAAAACTCAAGTCATGCTTATATGGTTTCCACAGAACAGTTGTAGAGAAGTTTCAGGACAGCTGATCAGAATAAAGCAACAATTATATTGCTTCCTCCACATTTTATTTCTTCTTCCTAAGTTCTATACTATTCTTTTTTCGAAATTCAACATACCTGCTCACAAAGAGCTCCAAGTCTTCCCAAAGCTAATCTTCCCTCAGATCGAGTAACCACAGCTGTTCCAACCTTTAATCAATAAAAATAAATAAATAAATAAGCAACCACATCAAACATGGATGGCTCCCATAGTTTTTAATCCAATACAAAAACTGGAGCTCTTGGAAAGTTTGAATGCCTTCACACAACTAATAATTAGTTCAAAAAATTTACAGGAAATCAAGTTATTTTAACTTCTTACAACAGCGGTAATGAACTTGTACTTAAGTCTAATTCATTCCTACCAATGCCGCATACAAAGTAAAGAAATTTACTTTCAAAATACAGCTGAAATCCAATCGAACCATTCATTTTCAAGTGATAAAAGCAGTTGAGACATATACAAAATAATCCAAAGTGGAAGCTGCAAACTAGATCACAAAGAATAACAAATAATATAACAAAGAATAAAAAAAATAAGATAATAATAATAACAATAATAAGCAGATTTATCCAAGAACAAGAAGCTGCTGTCGATAAACTCATAATAAGCACAGCATTGAAATTGTTTATAGAACACAGATTTCAATCTCCAAAAATAAATTACCTCTCACATTTAAATTCATCAACGCTCAAACGAAACTTAGACATTGAGGCAATGGAAAGAGCAGAAGAGAAACAGAAAAAAAAAATTATAAAAAAGTAGCAGGCAGTAAAAAGACCTTGACAACGAGGCGCTTAACGTCTTTCACAAAAGTTCGGAAAGGGTCCACGGAGTCCATTCCGAACAAAAAAAGAGCCTCACTGAGTCAACCCGGGCCAAAACAGCGAGAGCCTGATAGAAATAGAAGTGGATTTGAGTTCAGTTGAGTTGAGAGCGTACAGAGTGTCCAAATACGAGACGACGGTTAGGCCAACCCAATTGTTGGGACTGTGATTTTTATTATGAAAAATTCCTCAAAATTAGTCACTTTTAAGCCAATTGAAAATCAATAAGAGTTTGAACCACACTAAGAATTTTTGACGTGCTCATATCAAAACTCAACATATTCGAGTTTTAATTAATTCATTGAAAATTAAAATCATGCTATTATTTTGATAAATTTACTTTTAATTTAAAAGTAATTATTTTGAATATTTTCTTTTATTTTCATTTATTTATTTTAATTTTTATTGTTATCTATTATCTACTTGCTTTGTTGCAGGGAATCTATTGGCTCGTAGGAATCCGACATAGATGTCCGATCACATGGGAAGCGCGTGGTCTAGTTGATTGAGTTTGGTAAATACAGACGAAGGGCACAGAGGATTACGTGGCGACCATCTCCGCTTTGGAACATGGGTTGATATTGGGCCATGTTCAGGTGTTGCTGAAAGACGCATCATTTTTGTTTATTTGTTTGTAATCTCAACCGTATATTCGCAACAATCCCGTGATGGAGGAAAAGCAAAAGGGCCATAAACTAGTTTGATTTTTGGCCATTTAAGATCATTTTCTTTGCCTCTCGTTTGCCTTAACCGCCAAGGCAAAAAAAAAAAAAACATCTTGTACGCACAAAATTTGGTCATTTACGGTATCATCTACTCATTAAATGCTTGTAATGCGTCATGGTCCGTAAAACTGACAACAATTCTTAACGAAACAGGTAACTATGGAGAGACAAAATGAAATAAAATCATGAAAAAAAATTAAAAAAATAATTAAAATTTTCTTTTAATTTGAACTGAGCGAGATTTGAACCGATATGTACCGGAAAAACATGGCGGTAGATGTGTGGTCATGGAAAAATTTATGCAGATTACAGTTGGGAAGAAGAAGATGGAAATAGCAGCAAGATCATGCATGCAGATATGGAGCAAAAGAAGTCCGCAGTTTTGCAGCTGATTAAGAAGAGCAAGTTAGCTTTTACCTTGACAACAAGACGCTTGACGTTTTTAAGGAAGTCTCGACCGTCTTCTTGGAAGCAATCCATGGCGAGAAAAGGAGTGGCAGCCATTGCTTGCGAGTGAGTTTCGTGATTTGCATGGACGGGGACAAGGAATTTATAAGCTAGTTTGACTGGCTTGTGGGCTGGGCTGGGCTGTGCCGGGCCGGGCGAGGCGAATCGATCACGCAACTGAGACTCGACGAATTGTAACCTCCTAATTGATGCTCAATGGCGTTGGGTCAATCATTGATTTTCTGATTATAGAAGTTGGAAGGTAATTTCAAACGACGGTCCAGTGATTGACTGCCACATATATGACCAGACAATGACCCAAGAAACTGTACCATCCAGCAGTTGATCAACACCTATTTCCCAGGTGGATCACTTGTGTCTTGAGGAGACTCACAAGACAACAAAACACATTGCTCCTCCTTTTTTTTATTTTTTTTTTTAACTTTATTTCGTCAAGCAATCAATTATTGTATAATCTGAGGTTACGTTTCTGACCAGCCTAATGCTAATTTTGGTAATTATTTAATTAATTATAATATACTAATTTGTTAATAATTTAATATAATTATTTTATATTTTATATTTTTAAAAAATAATTATATTTATCACATTTTAAAAAATATTGTATTATAATTCAAATAAAATTAATTATTATTTAAATATATAATACTATAAATATTATAAAAATATATTACGTTATAAAATTAAAAATATATAAAATAATTAATATAATTATAATTTATTTAATTATATAATAATTATATCAAATAAAAATTTTAATTATTAATATTATTATTAATAGGCTCAGGTTCAGAGTTCACCTCTATTAATTCGATACGAATACAACATGAATATAAATAAGATATAATAATTCGAATAATCACTTTTAATTAAAATATAATTTGTTGAAAGTTAGTCAAAATGTGTATATATTTAATTAAAAATTATTGAATAAATTAAAAATATAAATAATACAAGATTAATGATGGTAAGTGTAACCAAGATTTGGATTATAGTCTTCGGCAAGAAACGTATGGAATTTGTGTGCCATTTGTTGAAATAAATAAAGCCGGCTCTGCCGGACATTGAGCTTCCTTTATGCTACAATTAATAATAAACATTGTTATCGTGAGATTAAATAAGTCAACGACACTTTCAATCATTGGAGTGTTAATAATAGTATGTATGTTATTTGATCCATTAACTTTGTTAGCGAGTCTTAGTTTTAGAGCTAGAATAATTTTATTATATTTATTTACGTAAAATTTAAAATAGTCTAAATAATAATTTAAAATATTTTAAATAAAAAATTTAAAATAATCAATAAATAATTTAAAATATTTGAATATAAAGTTATATATATAAAACCAACTATTTTTGTTAATATATTTCATTAATAAAAAATAGAATTATTAAAAAAGTTTAAAATTTTATATAAATTAAATAAAAATAATTAAACAATAAAACTCTTATCAATTTTTTTTTACTTATAATTAATTAATAATTTTTTACTAATTAATTAATTTTATTGTAAAGAAAATTTTAGGTGAACAATTTTACTACGTCAGTATTGATGATATAATGGAACAATTTAATTAATGAAATAAGAGAAATATATTTATTAATAAAAAAATTAATAATAAATTTTTAAAATTTTTTTTGTTATATTAATTAAATTATAAAATTTTATTAATTTTTTATTTATCATTAATAAATATATATTTTTATATTTTATTAATTAAATAATTTTATTATATTAATAATAATAATAATAATATAATAAAATTATCTTCCTCATTTTTTTTTTACTGCATTATTGAAGCCAATGCACTGAGCATCCAACTTAAGATTTTATCTTTACTTTAAATCTATGTCTTTGTGATTTGTGACAAGATTGGGTAATAGTGTATTTTGCCTTTATTGGCGTGTGCTAAATAAAGATTAGACGAGACAAGAGAAGTTTGGACCGTATTAATTATAATATTATTTTTTGTTTGACGTATTTAATACAGAAATGGACCCACTAATTGACATTAATTTAAAAAAAAAAAATTAAAGACTTAAATATATTTGTATTAATTAAAATTTATTATTAAATATGTAAATATATTTTATTTATTAAATTAATACATACACTTTTAAGTGTCCAAAAAATCAATTTAAATTAATTTTTATTTAAAAATTAAATCAATTAAAAATTATCAATTTTAATTTTAATAAGTTTAATTCAAAATAATAATATATATACTAATAATCAAACTCGATTTCATTAATAGTTATCAAAATTAAAAATTTACTTTTAATTTTATTAGTTCTAAATTTAAAAAAATATTTTTTAACTATTTTAAAATGGTGTATTAATTAAATATGAATGAACCACTTTATGGTTATAAAAAAATAAAAAATAAAATCATATTTTTTTAAAAAAAATAAAATAAATTAATTAAAAATATATTTATACAATTTTTGTAATTTAGATCAGGTCTACGCTGTAAACGAAGCTCATATTTATCAATTTATCTATTTTTAATTTGAAATTAAATTAATAAATTTTAAAGTGATCCAAATTATTCGATTTAAATCTACCTACCAACGTACTCTTTCGCATTATTTATAAAATATTTCTATTATTAATTAATTAAAGGAAATTTTAATATTTCAATATTAGAAAATTTTAATTTAGTTAAATATGAAAATTATTGTTATCAAATATTATTAATTTTAATGTTTCTTTTGTTAACTAAATTAGATAATATTATGAAACTAACAACATATATCTAAAAAATTAAATTAACAATAAAAAATAAAATAATTAATTCAATTTATTAATACAAATTTATGAATAATTTTTTTTTTATAACTCATGTCATTGTAAAGGATCTCTGTAAGAAAATCTCTACTATCATTTTTTGCAAGTGTGGACTTGAGATTAGTTATCCCATGGAGTCCCGACCCATTATGCCTTTACTGACCATGAGCCTGAATTACAACTAATCCAACTTCAAGTTCATCATGAATATCCAACAAGCCCTTCCAGTCTAAACTTCTGCATAAATTTTCTGATAAAACAAGAAAACAATAAAAGTAATTTCTTCATGGTAGTCTTACCACCGTCAACGACCTGTATCGTTTACATGAAATCGCAGATAGTGCAGTGCTCATGCAGATTGAAATGGCAGTCATTGTATCGATATCTCGTCCCACTTCCTGGAGTCTCACATTGATTGCAGTGGAATTCTGTATCGTTTTCTGCCTCAGATAATAGATGGGCTTGATGGGTAAAGTGCTCTATCGTCTTCTTTGGCAATGGAACCATCTTTTTTGAGCAGCCTGCGGGCGGCCAACAGAACAACGTTGAGCAAAAAGGCTTCATTTATTGGTCAGTGTTATTGACGACAGATGAGAAATGAAGAAAGAATATAATTTACTATGGGAAATGAACGCTAGCTGCTAGCTAATTGACTAATCTCTAAGAACAAAAGGGTTGGTAATTGATTGTTCGCTTCCGCAGATTCTAGCTTATACTAAGCATAGAGTATTATAACTTGTTTACGTGTGCACTACAGCAAAAAGCTAGAGGAAGTGCCGTAGTTTTATTATTTAATTAATAAAAATAAATAAATTTATTTATTAATAATAAATAAAAAAATTAAAAATAAATATTGTAATTTTTTTGTTATATTATTTAAAATTAAATACACTTTTAATTTTTTTATTTATAACTAATAAATTTATATTTTTTATTGATTAAATTATTCTACTTTATCCATACATGACATTACTGGTGGTCTAACAAGCTAAGTAATTGACTAAGCCTTTGACCCAATAAAATGTTATCATAAATGAATTATCACCAAACTCAGACATGAGTTGTCATCCAATGATTGGGTGAAAACATCATATCAACTTTGTGATTTAATGTTCTTAAAACAGCGAAGACTTTATCTTCTTTATATTATTAAGTTGTCATGTACGTTCACCCAAGCCAAATTAGCCCATACGCATGAGATCACTAGAGCTAAATTGACCACTCCTTCTTTGCTCGCGTGGTAGAGCTGGTCAACCTTGATCTTCCATTGGTTTGCATACAGCATATGGTCCCTACTTAAAATCTAAGTAAACACATCCCTCCTCTGTAACCATCTCGTTAAAACTGTTTTAACATTTATGTCTTCATCAAATTAGTTATTTGTTAAAGTAAGTCTCACCATGGCCTACTAATATCAATGTTCAAGTAACATCGAAGTCTTTCTCCATCTCTTTCAGGATTCTTAATAAATCTCCAGCTCTTCCATATAACTTTTTTACTTAATATGTAGAGGCCATAATTTCTTGTTGGTAAACCAAATTGAAGCGCTTCACTGTCCGAACTCTGCCACAGATAACAATTATTAAGGAATGATAGAGAGAGTCTTGCGCGAGCAAACCCTGTATTATCTGAACCAAAAAGCTAGTGAAACCTACATTAAGTTATTTAGATTCCATTTGCGTTCATGTTCATGAAAATCAGAAGTCTCTAATTTCCAAACAATGTAACGGAGACAGCACTGGAAACGACTCCAAGAGATACGGTTCACAGAAGCTTATACAATCTCTAGCGAAAACGACTTCCCGCAACATGCTGTTTACCGGACGGATGCTGACGATGATACATGTTACTCGGAGTGAAACCAAAGGGCACGCCATATTGATAATTATAAGCACCAACAGGAGGAGCCTGAACACCGTAAGTATAAGCATTACCAAACGAGGGAACCTCCTAAGCTTAAGCACCGAAAGCAGACGGCGGTGCTGCTGCAGGAGCACTCGTTTGCTGCACTGATCGTGGTGTCGACGTCAAGGTCAAGAACACCCCAGCAAATCTCACAAACCAAGCACAACTAGTCAAAGATGGCTGCAAACTGCGGCGTAAACTGGGTGTGTTCTTGGAGCAATTTTGTAAGTTAGATGCTAGCACATCTAATGCATATACGAGATATTGATTTGTGATCATGTCGTATTTTTGATTTTTAAGTAAGCAGAGCGACATCAAGTGTGATTGAATGATTGCATAAGAAAATCACATCAACTTCGCAATCTCGTGTTTCGAATCACTTGTTGTATTGTCAATTTGCCTACTGACCCAAGTCAGCTAGCCAATACGCACGGCATGAGAAGACTGGAGATGAATTGACTAGTAGGAAGTGCGTTCCCGTCAAGGTAATATCAATGTTCCATTAACATCGAAGTCTTTCTCAATCTCTTTCAGAACTCCTGGAAAATCATTCTCCAGCTCTCCCTTATACCTTTTTACTTCATGTACGGGACAAAATTTCTTGCTTTAGATTTTCTCATTAATTATAAGAAACGATAATTGACTCTCATTGCTTGGGTTAATTAACCCTACAATCATGCATGGTCATTGTCACTTTGGTGCTGGCTGAAGAGAGACATAGGGTGTATTTCAATTAATATCAACATGAAATATGTAAAAAGGAACAAAATGGAGGGAATAATATGGAATTATATATTTCCCGAAATTACGATCTAGCATGCATCCAAATTAAGAGAGGAAACTGAAATAAACAGCATACCCTAGGCGGTGTGTTCATGGTGACAATCAGAAATCTAACTAAGCACAGTGTTCACAACAACGGAAACGACTCTAAGAGCTACCATACCCACAACCTTGTATATTTTCTTGCGAGAACGACCTCTAGTTTCAGCCTGCTGATTGTCGTTCGGATGTTGATAATGATACTCGTTTCTCGGACTGGAACCAGAGGGCACATCATAATCAGAATGATTATAAGCAATACCGCACGGCGGAACCTTATAAGGATCAGCACTGAAACCAGGTGGCAGTGCTGCTGGAGTAGCATTCGGTTGTTGGACTACCGATCCTGGCATTGATGATGACTCAGTAGAATGAGCGAAAAGACACTCGAGATGAATATCAACGCAACAGATCCCGCATCTATAGCGCCAAGAAGTGCAATCATTTCTACAAACCAAGCACCTACCAGACGAAAGCGGCTGCAGCGTCAACGGGTGCGCTGGGCGCAGGGAGTGCTGCACTTGCTGAGGCCACTGGGTGCACAACGGGTGCACATCAAAATCACAGAGCTCGCACCTATAGAAAAGGCCTTCGACGTGTTCCCGGCACACATCGCAGACTCGCTGATTGTTGCGCTCAGCCGGCGGCTTGCGAACGACGAGATTCAGCTGATGCTCCGGATGCATGAAAGATGAGAGGGTCATGGGGCAGGTGCCGCAGTATTCATGCAGATTAAAGTCGCAGCTATGGCATCGGAATCTGGTGCCGATTCCAAGAGTCTTGCATCCATCGCAGAGGTACTCGCTGTCGCTATTGATCTCGAATAATTGATGGCTTGGATGGGTAAAATGCTCTATGGTTTTCATTGGTAATGGAGCCATATTTTCTCTTCAATTGATGCAGGATCAAGCAAATTATATAGAAAAATGTTGATAAACAAGTTGCAGAAAGGCTTGACTTTTTTCCCAGTAGACCTAGACCTTGATTTGGCACCGTATTCTCTACGTCTGTGGATGCTAAGATAATTCCTCGCAAACTCATGGACAAAAGTTGAGCTTTCTCTGACCGGTGCCGATTCGTCTTAAATTGGAACAGTCTGTGTAACTTCACGTGAGAGAATTTTTAAAAAGACAGGTTCTAATAGGTTAATATTATTAATATAATAAAATTATTTAATTAAATAAATTAAAATATATTTATTAATAATAAATAAAAAATTTAATAAAAATATTATAATTTTTTATTATATTAATTAAATAATAAAATATTTTATTAATATTTTATTTATTATTAATTGAAATATTTTATTTATTTTATTAATTAAATAATATTATTATGTCTGACAAAAATATTGATTTGGCAGGAGTAAGCTGTCCTGTACTCTCTCAGTTCGCAATGTCTTAGGGCTTTTAAGTGCTGAACCAAACCTGCAAAGTCCGTCCGTCTGCCTCAACGGACACATGAAGTCTAAGCATCCTGTATTCCACTATTGGTGGTTCTGCGTAAACTGTAGATGATGTTGGCGTTGCAGTACACCAACCACCAAAGGTAGACCAAGTCAGCTAGCCAGTACACACGGCATGAGAAGACTCCAAATGCACTGAGAAGCGCTCTCTCTTTCTCGTAGTAGAATTAGTCAAACTTAATATTCTATTGGCTTGTTTTCAAGGAAGTGGGTCCCAATATCATTCTTCCAGTAACATGGAAGTCTTACTCCAATCTCTTTCGGAATTCCTGGTAAATTAATCTCCAGCTCTCCATTATACATAACCAAGGAATTTGTAGAGCCTTTGTCACATGTTAAAGCATAAACCAAGGAGAGAGCCTTGCATGAATTCTTTTTAATTATTATTATAACTAATAAATTATATTAATATTGGCTAGGACTCAAGCAAACGTGAAAAATCTAAGCATATTCTATTGCATTATTAGATGCAGTCCTAAAAATGCAGATGATGTTGGGGTATACTTACCACCGAAGGCAGAGACAAAAGCCTTGTTAAGATGAGTTAGAAATTTACGAAACTTTATATTAATTTTTGTCATATATTATTAATAAATATATTATTCTCACTTCATTGAACGAATAATTCAAACACCTTAACAATGCTAATATAGTAAAACTGTCTCAACGAAAATTATTATTTTTTATTATTATTTGTTTACGATAGTTTGCATTTGTATTTATATAAATATTTTCACATCAATGATATATTTATGAATATAAAATATTTATAATAAATAAAATATATTTACGATAAATACAACATAACATATTATGCATTTATGATAGAATATTTGTTACATGGTATTATGTATTTATTCTAAGACTCTTTTGTAACCATAAAAAAAGTGTTCTTCTTTCATTGAATACACAGTAATTACAGGTAAAAAGACACAACATATTCTCTCGAATTTTCTACAAAGATTGCCTGAATATCGGAAAAAAAGTTGTAATTACTTAAGCTTGGTCAGATATAATTACGGGGACACATGCTTAAAGACTTGTGAAATCAATTATTTTGATTATCAGTACACAAAATATTGAAGGGATTTAGCCGTTCTACAATAATTTTAGCAATACTTTTCTTTTGTGTCCTTGTATTCTGAAACAATCTCAAATTGTTTGATGCGGTGCCTGTTTTCTCAAATAACTAATCCCATCAAATTCTTCTTTAGAATCTAATTGCTTGTATTAAATCGATCCTATTAGTGGGCAAGGCTTTGGTTCGCTTGATGCTGTTAACTTAGAATATTCAGAAAGGGTTGGTGTTTCATGAGTACGCAGGTATTTCTTATACCTTTGTTTTCTAAATTTCTTTTACAACTTTCTTCACATAAGACGATGAGTCTGTAGTCAGTTTAATGCTATAAATACATGCAGAATACTGGCCTGTCAACGAGAGTAGAGAGACTGAGAGCTCAATATTGCCTTTCAATTAACAACATCGAATAATTGATCAACACGAAAGTACTAGTAGGAAAAAATAAAAATAAGAAACCACAACAATCGGTAACGAAAAATAAGACAGACCAAATTTATTCAAGCATATATATATGAGACATCATGATTCATGCATGAATTCAAGTACGTGAATAGCCTTCGCCGCCACCAACAGTCAGCTGCCTAGTTCAAGGCTTTAAGTACCAGCGCCTGCCCCATCACGGCTTAGAAAAGCGGCAGCGCAACGCATAAGAGCAAAAAAACCAAACACCGAAAGCCAAACAATCAGTACGATTTGCCAAACTTCCATCTTGATTACCTGTCATTAAGAATAGATGAACTTGGTATTTAAGGAACCGACAGCTTTTTGGGTATTGGCTAAGACTCCGTAGACTTGGACTTGTCACCGTATTCTCTACGCTTGTGGATGGGTGCCAATTTCCATCTCGATTACTTGTCGCTAACAGTAGATGAACGTGGTGTTTAAGGAACCGAGAGCTTGTTGGCTATTGGCTAAGAATCCGTAGACCTAGACTCTGACTTGTCACCGTATTCTCTACGTGTGTGGATGGTAGATATTCCTCACAAACGCATGGACAAAAGTTGAGCTTTTCTCTGATTTGAACTGATTAGTCTTAAACATGAACAGTAATTCTGTACGGGTTCGATTTTGTTTTTATTCTTCAGGCAAAGTTGAATGAGAGATGCTAGGAATTTAATGGAGTCAGCAAAACGTGAGAAATCCGCCCGTCAGGCTTAACAGCCATCACTAGAACTTTAGGTGATGATGGGATACACCTTCACTGAAGGCAGAGACGGCAGCTCTATTAAGGGAAAGACAAAATAAGAAGGAAAATTATCAAAATCATAGTACGTTAACGGTTATTTATGTAAGTAATTAACTTCAAAATATTCTTATTAATATAATTAATTGCACCCTTTTAACACTAGATCACGTTCAATGATTAAGGAACACACTTATATTGCTACAGTAGCATAGGTGATAAAATCACTTGGGACTACTACAATAGCACCAATGACTTTATAAAAAAAATAAAAATTAATTTTAAATTTCTTAATCAATGATGATTAATTATATTATAAAAATAAAAAATTTAAATAATTTTATTTAAAATCAGTTGGCAGTTAAATTAATTTTTTTAACCACATCTAATTTTTCTAACCTGAAATGAGAAAATAAGAAGAAATAAGATGATAAGTGTTCTTACAAGGATTAGGGTTCATTACACCTTCATCATGAATGAATGTTCACTTTTTATTTGCAATAAATGAAAATCTTTCGGAAAAATGGAGGAAAGGGCACTTGTAAGATTTCTGCCAAAGTGTGTCCATGGTGATAGGATTTGCAATTGGAATTGCTTCCAATCTCACACCGTGAATCAAGAATTCTCTAATGATTCGATTTCCCATTTATATATAAGTGTACGTTGATATTAATTTTTTAATTTTTTTATTAATTAAACAATTTCACTGCGTTATCATAATTAATACTCGAAATAATTTCATTTTATCACTATAACTAATATGATAGAATAATTTTACCTAAAATTTCTTCTTTAATAAGGTGTTAGTTTATTTTGTTATTTCTTGTAAATAAAAATTTATTTATTTTATTTGTAATTAATGAAAATCTTTTAGAGGAAAGGGCCCTTCCAGGATGTCATTTTGGTCTCTTGTTTGATGTGAATGAATGTTCATTGTTTTTTTTTTTTATTTGTAATTAATGAAAGTCTTTTGGAGGGAAGGGTTCTCATTAGATTACAGCCACATTGTATTCATGGTGGTGGACACGTGAATCAAGAATTCCCTCTTATCTTAATGATGATATGATTTGCGATGTATATTTTGTGTATTTTGATATTAATTATGATTTATTATAAGTGTCATAAATACACAATTACATCTCTTGAGTGTGAACATTTTTTCGGACAAAAACAAAAACAAAGACATGCTAACAACAAATGTACCCGTAACACAACCAAGGAGAATTTCTATTCCTAAATTGTATAAATCTAAGACGTGCAGTAATTAATAATGTGCATGGTCTTCCCAGGTAAAAGAATCGGCAGTACTATGGTTTGATACTGCCGTGTCAACAGGCACCAACACCACCACCACCTCCTCCACCTCCTCCTCCTCCTGCACCGCCAGTACCTCCATCAAAACCACCTCCACCAAAGCCTCCAGTAGTAGCACCGGTCATGCCTGCGGCAGCAAATCCGCCGAAGTGGTGAGGCCGATGATGACCAACTCTTTCGATTGTACCGCCATACCCTCCTTGTTGAGTAAATCTTCTGATACAAGCTATCATTAAGGCAACAAAGAAAAAAACGGAGAAACCTATGATTGCCGCTTGCCAAGGTTCCATTATTAGTTCCCTTTTGGTTAACTACACAATCATGAATCAAGTTCTCTATGCCTAGAGTTCCTTTTATAGTTGGCAGTGAACGATAAGCAAGTCTACATCTTTAATCTTCAAGAAAAGAATTTTCAAAGCTGCCCAAGGTTTGTGTTTAATGGTTCAAAACGAAGGAAATATACCTTATCAAGGCAAGTGAAGTTGACTAATTCTGCTAGGATTTACGCGTTACCCCCAAATATTACTTGTGATTATTCAAATTGGGTGAAACAACCTCATAAAAAAACCTGTCGTCTTGGAACAGAATAATTTTCAAAATCCAGACTATTGTCGACTTGCTGTTGAAGTACTGGTCATGGATTCTGTCTAAGAGGTTTTAATTACAAATTGACTCAGTAAGCCCTCTTCTTGCCTGAAATAGAGAGAGATGAATGAAATTTGTTGCCTGTCAAATACGTATTACTTTTCAATCACATTATTCTTCTGAATTTTTCATTGCCTTGGCAAAACGGTGTTCCCTGCAGACAACCAGGTTAGAACCTGGAAAAGTATTCAGATGCAGAAGCACTTCCACGCGGCAGGAAGGAATTTCTAGTCTTGGTACAGATTGGGCTTATGTATTAATTTGGACAGAGTGTTCCAGTATAGCCAAAACCAGAGTTCACGATCGATCAATCCATTGAAATAATTTTAGGTACAGTAGTAGTTGTCGTTGGATAATTAAACCCTTTATTTTCGGATCAACTTAAAGGACAGGTAACCGATTACTAAGGTCGACATTCATCTTTTTGGTGATAAACGACACGTCCTTTTTGTTTTAGCCAAATGGATAAATCTGTGCTTGAATAACTGCAAGTAACATCGTTACCCACAACATCTGATGAATTATTTTCAAAAGATAAGAACTATTTAAATCTTAAACAAGTCACACTAAACACCAACAATTTTTAATCAATTACCCAAGTTTATGAAATTTGAAGTGAATTTAGGTTGTATGTAAGAGCTTGAAATTATATGTTAAAATCCTAGGATTTTAGGTATATTCACTACATTCCATTGCATCCTTCCCTACAAATTGAAGTGATGTGTGTATTAGTATTTACATAATAGGTGAGGGAATACATATGACACCGCCTCCGTTTCCTCCTCGGCCTCCACCTCCAATATGCCATCTACCAGCACTTGGATTGCTTACGTTGCTCTCAGTCCGCCCTTTCGGAGAAGGTGTCTTCGCCTGCATTTGATCACCGAGACAATTATTAGTTTGGTTACCTGAGTAACTTCCTCCTGTGCCAACAGGAGCAGCGCCTGATATCGGATATCCGTTTGCTTTCTTCTTACGCCGCGGTCGGCAAAACCAACCCATAACTTAAATTAAATTAAGTTCGAAAAATATATAAGCGTTGGTCAGTTCTTATAGATGCAGTAAATCTGGAGCTCTGATCATCCTTGTACTGCATGGAGCTAGTTTTATGGTTTCAGAAGTTTCTGATGCCATTCTCGAGCAAGATTAGAAGAAGAAGAGTGAGCATGTCGTTTATTCTCAAGGACAAGTCATCTACTCTATTTGATGAATTAATCAGTCAGTAAGTGGTTTTGCCAAGCAATCATTCATGCAGGGGGAAGTCATGTTGAAAGTTGACGAGGCAAATGATGAAGATAGACCGACTACCCTCTAGAGATCGAATTGTAAAGCTTTTTGGGAGACAAATTGAGAGTCGTTTCAAAACACTGCAAATACGGCAAAATCAAAGGGTCTCCCCATTTATTTGTAAGGTTTCTGACAGTTACAGTGTGTCAAAAATATTTCTCTCCTTTTCCACGTGCTACAAAACATAGGTCTGAATTTCAGGGGAAAATATTTATCAAAAGATTAATTGTTTTCTCACTTTCTGCGGGTCAATATGTTCCTGAAGAAAATTTCTCGAGATTTTAGATTTTCTAGTCGATGATGTGCTCACAGTGGCTGCCGTCAACCTTCTTATATGCTTGTTAAGTATGAGCAGTTGAGCCCCATTAAATATCCGACCATCAGTTATTTTCAGAGTCTTCATTGGACCTTGCTTCTGGTACAACTACCACTGACATCCAAGCTGAAAAGAAGAAATAAGGCAGCCATTTGAAACAAAATTAATAGAAGATCATATTTACAAAAGCACAGCAAGTTTGTTGCCCAATCTCCTCTAATTACGGCGATTAACATTGATGATTTCGAGTATATAGAGATAACAAAAAAATATTAAAATGACTAAAACTAGTGTCTTATACGGCCCGGAGTTAAGAGCATACAAGAAATCAAGTAGAATGGTTACAGAAAGATGATAATATTTCAACTACTAAGCAAAATTCACCTGAACCCATTTTTCTGTAGGCAAACGTATCACTACTTTCCCATCTAACAGGAGGAGGAGCTAGAGAATTAGAATGGCTAAATTACAAGATAAAAAAGAATAAAGCAGGCATACTTTTGTTCAAAAGAATATATAAAGCTTGAAGTTTGATGGTGAAACTCAAACCCCGGCATAACCACCGTCGCAACTGCAACTACCACTGCCGCTGCCGTTTATATCACCATGTTGACGAGGTTGTGTGCTGAGACAACAACACATTAGCCCTATCAATAACATGAAACCCCATGCTGAGGCCAAAGCCTGTGCCCAGTGCAGATAATGCTCCATATTCTTGATGTTTTTGCTCCTCTTCGTTACTTTTGATACTTCTTTTCTCATCGTCTCAGAACTGCAGCTGCCAAGTTTATTGTCATGACATGCAGGCTTAGAAGAAACCCAGGATGGATGGTATCTTTAGCAATAGAGAAAGAAAAATATGCTATGCTAGCAACCAGCATCTGAAAAGAGAAAGAGAAGCAGTGGTGCACATGGACTGAGCTTAAAAGAGGCTAAAATAACATGGGCCAGCCTGTGAATTTACAATAGCGAAAGTCTCCCAATTGTTCTTCTTTTAAAGCCACACAAGTCGCTTGAATGGATACCCTTAACGAGCAACGTGACACGCACACCAAAAACTTCCTTCCATAATCGCATCCCGGAAAGCTTTAATGATTGAGTGTAAAATATACAGAGATATCACACATAGGCACATTTTAGCCCAAAAAAAAAGAAAGTTTTCTTTTGAAATTATTCCTCCTGCACCTCGTGGAACCCAGCATTTCTTTCCTACCATTTTCCTTTTCCCACGGGGAACCATACCACTACGTACGTGTGTTATAAAGAGCAAGTCTGTCTTTTTTATGGGTATCTGTAACTTTTTAAAAGTTGGAACTAAAACTCGAAGGGGAAAGAGACATAACTCTGGAAGCTTCAATGCTGTAGTATTTATAATTGCTAAGACAGTATTGTGCTTTTGTAGGTAGGTGCAGAAACCTATAGGATTTGATGAGAAAAATTCCATCTCCTTAAAGAATGAAGAAAATGGTCGGGACCATTGAATTTGAAGATGCAAAGGGAGTTGCTTCACGGCAGCCTCTTACTCTTGTGCTGAAAGAATGTGGAAACCAAAAGGACTTCTTTAACAGGTGGATGCCGAGATATATGGATGACAAAACACCATTGTTCAAGAGCGCGGAAGCCCAAAAGGCCGAAGTAAGACATTTTATTTCCCTTCATTTCAGACAATTGCTCGTCTTGAGTTGTTTAGAGTCGTGTTCATTGTGGATCCCTTTCTATTTTATTCATCTTTAAACATTACTTGGATATTACTGTTGTCCGCTGTAAAGCAACTTTTAATTTTTTTGGCGAGGAAACGAAATCCCTTACCTCACATCCTGACTTGATCGATCCTTTCAGGGATTTCATCGACTGACAGAGGTCCAGTATTGTGCTGTGTCCAATGATAGCAACCGTCGGTTACCCAAAACCATGTGACCCTATTGATACGCTTCTTGGTTAGAAAAGTAAGACGCTATTAAAATAGCAGCACATGAAGTATCCTCAACGTGCTTGCACCAATTAACACAAAAATCCGTAAAGAGAAGAGGGATAACCTCCCAAATGCAGCAACCAAAACAGTAACAGACAAGATCTTTAGAAGCAGCCGCACAAAGCTCACAATTTATGACCTGCCACTATCACAAGAAAATGAACACCATATACTCGTAGCAATATATGTTTCATTGAATTGAAAGAAAAAGTCAACACAATTTAATCATACAAGTCTTGCATTATAAACTGCATAACAATTCTGCATTATAGAATCCTAAAACACCTAGAAGGGACAATAAGTAACTAGCCCAGGTATTCTAAGAACCGTTTGATATCATTTTTTTTTAAATTTTTTCTTTGTTGGAGTACAGAGAAAAGGTCCTGGAAAGTTTCTTCCAATATGGATTATCAATGGAAACAGTTTGCTTTACAAAAACAAAATGTTCTGACAATTTACACCCCTTTGGTGGATCTGCAGATATTAGCAGCTTCACCCGAGAACTCTAATCAAGATGTAGGAAATAATTTTACAGCCAGCCCAATCCAGAACAACAAGCTGTATAAGCTTCACGATCATAATGACCCTGCATGAAAGCAAATTCTGCTTTTACAATCTCAAATGAAGAGGGGGAACTAAAGTAACAGCAAATTAAATGATTAATGTATCCAACAAGTGAAAACTCAAGACTCCAGCTTCAGCACATGAATGAACGGGATAATTTAACATTAGCAAACTACAACTATGCTTACCAAAATACATATTTTCACATTCTGCAATAGTCCTAGTATAGCTAGGATTTTGAAGAGAAAAAAGTATTGAAAGTATGGACTGGTTAACTTCTTTTACAGAGATGACCAGTCCACATCAAGATCTTGAAACATGACATGATTAATAACGAGGAAATTGTTCCCAACTCATATGCAAACATTCATTCCAAAAACATTCTACTAGAATCAATAAAAAGATAAAAAGAAAATCACTTATTCTGCAAATGATCAATATAACAGGGACATAAAAGAAAACAGGTTGATAACACAATCATTAATGCCCCATCTGTACTGCCAGCACTCAAAAAGCAAGAGTTTCAAATTAACGTAAATATCATCCGTATCCAATCTCCAAGATTCACTTTGAAAGATGCTAATAATGGAAAAGAGACAATAATCAATATCCATTGCGACAGTAATAAAAAATATCTAACAGAGATTTCAGCCCCACAACTCAAAGCGAGACCTTCAAAGTCCATGTACATGGTATAAACCAAGATAGAAATAACACTCATTTTAACTAATTCAAACCAAAGAAGAGCATATTCTTCAACATGATGAAGAAAGTACAATTTAATGACACACAAATAAAGTGTCCAAACCAAAATTTTTAAGCTGTGTACATGGTATACAATACCAATGCAAGTCCATCAAAATTCTCAATTTATGGTAAAATAGCCCTAATTGTAACCAAATTGAATAGATAAATTTTTGATAGTCTTTCTGCATCATTTGTCACCCAATAATTTATGGCAAAAAGAGCTTGTATTGGCAGCTGCTATCAGTGATATGATAATATAAGATGCTTGTTTGCATTCATACATGTGAGAACCCTAGATAGACAAAAAGAAATAAATTTTTTCAATGTAGATTTACTCACTTCCTACAGACTCCATATCAGCTAAAGCTCGCTATAATTGCGCCAAACTGCACGGAATTCCTCTCGGAATGTATTCAGACGTGCTTTCAAGTTGGGAGTTCTAAAACTTGCATGGAGGATCGTGGCTGTGAAATAGAAAGGAAGGGAAAATATTAACAAAACAACATACAAAGGACTGAGGGGGAAAAAACCTTGAAAGAAGCAGAGTTAACATACCAAGAAGACCAATGGCAAGTGCCCATAGGACAGTCAAGAGACCACAGGAAACATACCAAAGGATGAAGCTCACTACAAAAAAGCAAAAGTGAGAAAAAGAACAATGAGTTGACATTTAATACTATTTCACATCACCTACTGGATAAATATGTATCACTTTTACTCAAAGAAAACTATGCTCAAAAGTTTTTAAATACCAGATGAAAATATTAAGACAAATGCCCAACGAGGTCGACCGCATATATGGATTGCTCTTTTAGCTGATGGACGTCCACGGATAACAGGTCTGAATAGAAGCAATAATTAAACAGGTGATTGTAATGTTCTGCGGGCACATATAATAAGCAAACAAACTTACGTAAGAGGGGGCCTCATCTTGGCCGCTAGATGTGGAGAAAATTGTCTCACAGTTCTTGTCACCTTCTCACTGAAAGTACCTGCAAAGCTGTAGAAAGAATTCTTAGAACCAAGATGTAAAAAATTGTAGTATGATTACTGACAAGAATCCAAGGCCTTATAATATCTTTTGGAAATAGGAGAGGTTAAGCTTAAGACCTACCCCCACAAATACACTCTACCATCCAGTCAGGGCCCAGGGCCAATAAGTCACTAATGCATAATTTTTCACCAAGGATATTGCTAAGTTTGAGTCATCACTACTCTAAACCAAGAGAAATAGCATCATGTCAATACTCCGTATACCAATACACCCACTTCCACTGCAATTTTGCTTACCACCATTAATTGAACATATCTACATCTCTATATCTAAATCAGGCTGAAACAATCAAATCAAATAATCTAAAAATGAACTAAAGATGCTATAACTGCTGCCTGACAGGTACTAAAAATTAACGATGCAATAACTGCTTGAGTGATGGAATTTAACAAATCAAAAAATGAATTAAGAATCCACTAAACCTGAGCAGGACAATGGATCCTGTCAGATTTCACAACCTTTAGAACACCTAAAATCAAATGAAATATCTTTAGGATTTCCAGACCATTTACATGGGATGGCAAAAGAATTGTCAAGAAAGAGTTTGAGGCAAATGGATTTCAATTTTTGAACCGTACTAAGAATTTCCACGACCAAACAATTTGAAATGTTAAAACCATCCAAAACATTCACCAAGTTAATTCAATGTTTCTTAAACGAGCACCAGAACTAAAAATGCACTGTGTGCAAGAACAAACAGAGAAGAGTATGTGTAAAGCAGCTTACCTATCATTCAGAAATGCAATGCTAAGTGCTGTCAAAATTGCAGCAAGAATAGCAACTGGCCTCCTCAGGAACCCCAATACTACAGTTTGAAAGACAAAATTAAGAAGACAATACATGCATAAATGGGGGAAAAAAAGATGTATTAGAGCTATTTTGTCCACTCACCAAGAATGAGAGTAATCAAAATGAAGTAGTTTGTTCGGTAGCTGCAAAAACATGCAAAACTCATCTATAACTATTAATGCTAGTACAAAAGTAACATCAAATATTTGTAAAAAAATAAAAGAGTGCATAATTTTCATTCTTGGGTTTGCAATTATCCATCATCCCTATGGTTGCAGCAGTTATAGAAAGTACATTCAAACCACATGTAATTCGTTGTTTATGTTAAATTGATTAATGAATTCATGCAAATACCAAAGTAGTTATGCTAACTTTTTTTAACATATTAAAGAAATCAAGAGAACACCAAATCAGTTATGCTAATGTTCATCATGTTCAATTAAGTCAATTATACACTCCAATTGATCACTAACCAATTCTGCTAATAAGAAGTGGTCAAACATCCAAATAAAAAAAATCATGAGGCAACAACAGAATAAAACCACCAGAAAATGTAAAAGTGAGATTTATTTCACAATGTTTTCTCCACAAGATACATGCTCGTGAACAGAAATCGTCCAATTAAGTTGAGAATAAATTCCAGAATTCAGACATAAACATAGAGCAATTTTCTTTTCGTTTTTTCCAATGAATGTTAAGGAAATCCTCCAATTGCAAACACCTTTACGATTCCCTAATTGAGCTAGCTATATTTAGCCGTGATCACAGAAGAAAAAAACCGTCGAATAGATAAACAATTTCTTCACTTCCCTTAAACTTTGTTGGCAACCTAACGGACCCCTATTAAACAACAATCAACGATCGAATCAAAAACACAAATGACAGAAGTGAACAAAGGACAACTAAATAAAATATAAAACAGTTATTGATCGTACTAGTAAAGATTGCATTTCAGTCGGCTGTTCCATTTGGCGTATGTTCTTGGCACGGTGAATCTGGAGAAGAATTCAGAGAGAGAACGCGGTGGAGACGACCAATCAACTTCGCGAAGCGCATCGATCATATCCTCTGCCGTTACGTTTCCCCAATCCATCGGTTGACGACTATGTTCAGCTACGCAAAACCCTAGAAAATGATTAGTTCTGTACAAAAACAAAACGAAGCACGAAACCCTAGGCAAATTAATGAGGGAGACAGGTCGCGGTTGTGGCGTCGGTTTCCCCCGAGGAGAAGAAATTGATTGTATTTGTACAGTGGATGCCTCAACGGAAAGACGGTTGTGATTTTCTATACGGATATTTCTTCGCAATCTTCCCCTAAAAATGAAGGAAACTTTATTCGAGAAATTGAAAACATTAATAATAATAATAATAATAATAAATATTTAATTTAAAAAATAAAAAATTCATTCTTGTGTTTATGTCTGAGCCCGGGTTCGAACCGGGGACCTCTAGTGTGTGAGACTAGCGTGATGACCAACTACACCACCCAGACAATTCAAGGCTTAGTATTTAATTTATTAAATATTTTTTTTAAATAATCACTAAACAATTATTATAAATAAATAATATTTATTTTAAAAAAATATTTTTTCAAATCATTTCCTTAAAATTTAATAAAATTATATATAAATATAAATTTTTATGAAACTAATAAAAATATCTGTTTAATAGTAAAAAATATATATTTGACCGTTAATTAACTAACTAAAATAATTTTATATATAATTTTAAATTAGTAATATTTTTCGCATATATTTCTAAAATTTTAAAAAAAAACTAATAGAAATTATCTTTAAAAATTATTTTTATATTTTAATATTTAATTTAATAAATATTCATAAATTATGTGCTAATTTTAATATAATATAATATAAATTTATTGTTTGTATAAAATTATAAATTATTTAATCTGATAAAAATTATAAAATTATATGATATAAATATATACAAATAAATATTATAAATTACTTATTTGTATAAAATTATTTCAGTTGTTACTAAACATTTTCATGTCTAATTTTTATTCATATTATATAGATTTATTTATATTTTATCAAATAAAATAATTTATAATTCTACATAAATAAATAATTTATAGTTTTATTCGATCAAAATTAGTACATAATTTATATATATATATATATCAAATTAATGTTAAAATCTAAAAATTAATTTTTATTTTTTAATTCTTGAAGGAGGCATGTGAAAAATATTAATATATAAAAGTTATACATATAAAATTATTTTAATTATTTTATTGTTTCAATCAGTTAACTAACAGTTAAATTTAACTGTTTTACTATTTAAATATATTATCTATTAAATTTTTAAAAAATTATATTTATATATAATTATGTTAAATTTCAACAAAAGTGTATGAAAATATATATATATTTTTAATACATATATATAAATATATTATTAATTTTAAAAGTTAATTTTGTCAAAACAACCAAACACGCGAGGTATTTTTTTGAACGAACATTTTACGTAATATTAAAAGTAATATGAATTACTTTTATGATTAATTGTTAAATATATATTACTTTTCTTAAAAATGCCATGAATGAAACCTTTATAATACATAATGCTGTTAATAATGTTTTGCTATAGGGTGAGCAACAATGTCACAAATTATATGCTTTAAATATAAATAAAATAATGCATTTGAAAAAAAATTATAAATGTATATGTGACTCGGATTCTATAATATTTTATAAATAATATTGAAGTTAATAGTTATAAAATTATAAGATTATAATTTTGAAACGTAATAGAAATTTATTTAAAATTATAAATTTATTTTAATAATTTTTAATAATTTATTATTTTAAAATATAAATAAAACAGTGCATTTTAAAAAAAGGGGGGTGGTAAACAAAGCAAGAAAGGTGTTTTAGTTTTGTGAACCAGTAATTCACTGACACGTGCCAAATCTAAACAATAATTGAACTTGGTCCCATCCTGTCGTCACCTACCCAAAACAAGGAACAAAATCGACCAATCACAAACCAAGAATGAAACAAATAAGCCAGACAAGAAACGGTGCACCGTAATACTGGCCGCATTGTAACATTTGCTTTCTCACCTCTTCTTTAACTTCTAGCTCCACGCTTCCCTCTCTCTACACAGAAGCAATCAAATCAATACACTACTAATCCTCCATAATCACACAATTGCAGTATTTAATACTTAAATTAATTCAAAATCAGATAGAACATCGAACAAACCTCCATTGCTTTCCCCTCCTCTCTCGTGTCAATAGACAACCGAAGTAGAAACAGCAAACTAGATCCTCCGAAATTTGGGTTTTGAAAGGAGCCGATAAACTCAGCTGCGGGCTTGAATTTCACTGTTCGGAGCTAATTTCGGGTTTGGGTTTTAGGGTTTACAGTTTTTGGCTATGGCTCAAGGGACGGGGAGGGGCAGGGTGGTTGGTGAGTATTCGGTGGGTCGGCAAATTGGGTCGGGTTCGTTCTCGGTGGTATGGCACGCGAGGCACAGAGTCCACGGAACTGAAGTGGCGATAAAGGAGATCGCCATGGGCCGACTAAACAAGAAGTTGCAAGAAAGTCTATTGTCGGAGATTTTTATTCTGAAGAGGATTGACGATCCTCATATTATTCGATTACACGAGATAATTGAGGTTAGTCTACATAGTTTCTTACTTTAATTAGACAAACGTAATGTTAATAATTTTCTGGTGTTTTTGGTCAAATTAGCTTCAGTTCATGTTGAATTGTATGTGTCAATACGGGTGTCATTTTGTTTTGATATTTGAATTACTTTGGAGCTCATAAATGATGTACCAGGCCCTATTAGTGCTTTTTTTTTTCAATCTTTATAATCTGATGTCTTGTGATAGGTTCCTGGGAAGTTACATCTTGTATTGGAGTACTGTAAAGGTGGTGACCTTTCTATGTATATTCAACGCCATGGATGTGTCCCGGAAGAAACTGCAAAGCACTTCATGAAGCAGCTAGGCATGTTCCAAAAGTTTTCCTCGTTGTTTATTTTGCAGTTTTCATTGACTCAATCATGTAGTGATGTTTGAAAAATTGGTTAATTGGCAGCTGCTGGCTTACAAGTTCTTCGTGACAATAATCTTATACATCGTGACCTGAAGCCCCAGGTATACTATGTTCAAATCTGAATTATTATTTTGTTTGAGCATTGTAATTTTATGCATGATTATGCTTTTTTTTTTTGGGTTATTGTTCAATAAGATGTTAGAAGGCTAAACAATTACAAGGTAAGAAAGTAGTTTGGTAACAACATGGGATATCGTTTGATGTCTATCAAACTCCTCTGGTGTAATCTTTTGTTTTTAAGGCAGAGCATTTTATTTATAATGTGTATAATTTTGGAGCAGAATCTCCTTCTGTCCACAGATGATGAGAATGCAGTTTTGAAGATTGCAGATTTTGGATTTGCAAGGTATACTGTTAATATTGTCATCTTCATCTCTCTCTCTCTCTCTCTCTCTCTCTCTCTCTCTATAGTCTACTTCCATATGCATGCATGCATGGGAGAGGGAGAAAGTGACTACACACACACACGAGCACGCATGCACGCATGCACGCCCATGGATAAATTGTGGATGAGAGTGCATAATTGTCATATGTATCATTGTTTTATGGTGTAATGTGGAAATCATTTTTTTGATCATTGATATTGCATGAAGACTTCTTTGCTTTATGTGCCTCTCCAATTGATTTTTTAGTGTCTACATTTTTAGTTTTACAAGGCCAGAGAATGGATTTTGTCCAGTTTCTTAACACCTATTCCAATTATAATGGGTATGTGTATTAAGTGTAAGTTTGAGTCCATTCCAATATGTGTACACCTTTCTTCTGGCAGATCTCTGCAACCTAGAGGACTCGCAGAAACCTTGTGTGGTTCACCCCTTTACATGGCTCCTGAGATTATGCAACTTCAGAAATATGATGCGAAGGTGACATTTGCTCTTTTTATATGTTAAACCTTCACAAGCCTTTAATTGTAATTACTTCCTACTAACCTTGAACTTGACGGACAGGCAGATCTGTGGAGTGTTGGTGCCATTTTATTTCAGCTTGTGACAGGGAAAACTCCATTTACTGGAAACAATCAAATTCAGGTAGGATTTCTTCAACTCTCTCTCTCTCTCTCTCTCTCTCTCTCTCTCTCTTCACATCTGAAGTGATCCCATGGAGTGTTAGGAACTGTAAATTACGTGCTTATAGTATTAGTTGTACTTAATCAAAATTGGTGATTTCTATGCCTTTACAGTTGTCTTTCCTGTATCTTATCTCTCTCTTGTGTTGCACAGTTGCTTCAGAACATTGTGAAATCGACTGAATTGCATTTCCCTCCGGATGCAAAAATTTTAAGTGCTGATTGCAAAGATTTATGCCAGAAATTGTTACGTC
The DNA here is from genome assembly GCA_032401905.1 of Swietenia macrophylla. NCBI lineage: Eukaryota > Viridiplantae > Streptophyta > Magnoliopsida > Sapindales > Meliaceae > Swietenia > Swietenia macrophylla. The sequence continues at coordinate 5,952,996 of CP135581.1, forward strand.
GTAATCCAGGTATGTAATGAATGTACCTTAAAATTGGAAACCTATGTGATCTGATGCTCTAAGAGTAGGAGTTACTTGGAAAACGGATATGCACAAATGAGTCCGTGCAAATGTTTGTGCTGTATTATGGGTATAACATTGGGCTGGAGTTGCACTAAGAAGAAAATAGATTATAGTTGGGTGCTAAATGTTCATTGTATGTTCACTGATTAGTAATTCAATTCAATGATGTAATATAAGTTAGAGATGGGACTGGCTACCATACTTTAATAGCTATGTTGTTATTATCAGGTGGCATAGATAGAATTTATCAAGGTTTCAAATTCCTAATGCATGAAACAATGCTAAAGTTCCACTCAAAGTGCTCATATAAGAAATGAAAATTTGTGATTCCCATACCCAGACCTCAATTGAAACTGCTTAGTTACTTGGATGGTAAAATAAATGCAGTTGGGCTGATAAACTCTCCATAATGATTCAAACATGCATAATTTAATATACCTGCTTGAAGCTACCAAGATTTGATTACATTTGAGCCATTACTTAATGAGAGTTTGTGTCGTGATGTTGCTAGTTTTTGCTGGTTCTATATTATTTAGCTTCATAACTATTCCATGTTAAGTTTGGTTCTGATGCAAAGGTAAAGCACTGACTGATTTGCTTAGGACAACTGATAAGTATTGTTCTCATCTCTTGGTGGAACCTTTTGTGCTCCTGCTCATTTATTATCTAATGTTACCCTTCTTTGTCATGGGATTTTCAGTGGAACGGTTAACATTTGATGAGTTTTTTAATCATCCATTTCTTTCGCACACACAATCAGATGAATTTTTGAGGTACACTGCACAAACTTTTCCTTCTTTATCAACTGATGTAAGATACTTGTCAGTTTCTGAAATGATGAAAACTCTATGCAGGAGTAGGAGATCTTCTCGGTCAACAGATGATTTTCCTTTGTTTGAAAGTAATCCTGTAAGGGATGCAGCAGAAAGTTCTCAAGATGATTGTCTTCCTTTCTTTTTGGATTATGATTCTAGTGGTCCCGAGGGGAGCCCTTCCTTTTTAAAAAGGAGATCCTCAATGAAGTCTACTTATGGATTTTCTATTGATGCAAAACATGGAAGGGAAGCAGCACCAAATGCTTTAAACCATGTGGATCCTAGATATGATAGTAGTATCAGAAATAAATTGGAAAATACTAGTTTTAGGCATGATAACTATAAACTTTCAAATGAAAATCTGAGTGAACCTGCTAAATGCATGGACCAGAGAGTGGCTAACACTCAGACAAGAGGTATCAAGAATTCCATTGTGTTCCACTTTTCATCTTAGTAATACAGGATTTAAGTCTAAAACATGTGTTTTAATGATCTTACTGTATGGCTTACTTGACTTTATTGACCAAGAATACCGTTGTGTTCCACTTTTCATTTCAGTAATGTAAGATTTAGGTCCAAAACATATTTGTTTTAATGATCTTACTGTCATGGCTTCCACAGTGGGGGATTCGCTGGACTTAGTTGATCAAGATTATGTTCTTGTTTCTGGACCACCTGTAGACACGTCATCTTCTTCAACAAGTACTTCCAAGCCAAGCCATATACAACACAAATCAGAGAGTTCACACCTAACATCAGTTGCTAACAAAACTATGTTGAGTGCCCCTATGCCTATCACCGGTGCTGCAAACAGTAACATATGTTGTGTTGGAAGCTTGGAAAGTCAGAGCTCTGCTCCTGGGACTTCTCTAGGATCTGTGGAAGTGGGAGATGCTTTGGAGCAGCCATCAACTCACTGCATGACGAGGATAAAGTCATTGCAGCGGTGTGCATCTGCCATCTCAGAATTAGTGCGTGGAAACGTAAGTTATTGCATGCCGGTTTGTATAATCAAAATGGTTTTTCAGCGTATAATAATTATTATTCTATGGAGAAGTTGAATGTGCATTATGTATAAGAGCATGGATCATAAATAGTTTCTTGTGAATGATCAAGCTCAGCCCAGTGCGGAAACTACCCAATGTTTTTTTACTTGTCCATTACTTTGGTTTGTGTTGCAATTTCAAATACTTTCACAAGATCAGCTATGGCTTGTCTCGTTTTGGACATATGTTGGAATTTTATTGGAACCATTAAATTGGACTTTGTTTGACAGATCTTGTCATTGTGTATAAAAGGACAGATTATTGAGCTATCTTATATCCATAATTCATTAAACCATTTGGCAAAAAAGTTCATTTTTGTTGCATGGCAAAAGCTGTTTAGTGTCAGCATAGCTGAATAGACTTCATGGTCAAACTATATGATGAAGTTTTAACGTCAATCCTTCATTATTGGGTTAGTAAACTTGTCAGTGATCACAATCAGCTAAACTTTTGAATTAACTCAGAATAAATTATGGTTGTTGCTTGCATGTGGTACGCATGCAGCTCGTTTAGGTTCTCAAGCTCTTCTTTAAACTGTTATGAAGCATAACTTTAGTGATGTCTGTTGTACTGCTCAGTTTTCAAATTTAAAGTTGTTACTTTTGTCTGAATAGATTGAGGCAGGTAAGCATCTAGAAGCATTCTCAATCCAGCTTGTGATTCTTGCAATTTGGAAGCAAGCATTGCATATCTGCCATACACAGGCTGCCTCAGCTATGGATGGAAGTCCAAGTGGAGAGACTACTAGATTGAGGAGCACCAGGAAGAAACGTGCTACTTCTGATACAGAAGAATGTCCATATGTTAACACTCAAGGGTTAGAAGATATGTCTTCTCAGATCGAGAGGGAATTTCTACAGGAAGTTGAGCATGCTGAGGAACTTGCTAAGGTCATTGAGCCTGGTATGGCCTCAGGTTATTTAATGATTAGTAACGACATAGGAAATCTCCCTATTTTCTTTAATGGAGGTGTATCCCTGAGGATGTATATGCATCTTCATGTAAAAAAAAATATATTTATTTATCAAAGAATTTTATTCATCTTTATATCGGAGGCCATGAATGCTTGCCAGATCCCTGCTGACAGGAGCATCTCTGTGTATCTAACGTAGTTAAACTAATAGGTGGCTTGTGTATTACCATTGTATAATGTTGTATTTTCATCATGATTACAGGAAGTACAGAAATGCCAGATGCAATGGAGACAATATTTCAAGCTGCCCTTGCCTTTGGCAGACGTGGAGGAGTGAGTATTCTTCTTCTTCTTCTTCTTCCATTTGAATTTTTTTTGAAATAGAGTTAAAGATATAGTAATACTACATAGAAGTGGAGCAATTCTTTTGAAGAAGTAGTCACATGTGGTGGGCAGGTTGAGGAGCTAATGGGTAACATGGAAAGTGCAAGTTTGTTGTATTCAAAAGCAGTGGGATTATTAGCCTTCCTTGTAGTGGAAGCACCATCTCTCATCCTGAACCCACCGTTTTCTCTCACAAACTCAGACCGGTATAGGCTCCGAACTTACATCGATATCCTTAATACCCGGCAAGGTCATTCAAGATCGCAGAGGATGGCCCTTCTCAAGTGCCAGCAGGATCAAGCATAATTTAAGATTTCTTATGCTTCTGTCTATAGGCTGATGACTTGGCTTATTTTACCGGTGGAAAGTATATTTATTTGCACAACTATTCTTTTAGTGACTGGGAATTGGGTTGTTGACAGCAGGTGTTGGGAATATTCTCATTTATGTGAATAAATAAATATACTTCATTCATCTCTGCTAAGACTTGTCACACTCTTCTTTACTTAAATGTTTAATAATGATAATACTTTTTATAATAAATAATTTAATTTAAATATTAAATGTATTATCACTAAATAATAATAATAATAATTGCACTAAAAATAGAAAATAAAACGTGATTATGTTTGAACGGGCTGAATTGGGTCGGGCTCGTGAAAAAAAAATTTGCCTATTCACGACTCTCAATGCAGATGGATGCAAATTCGTCGGCCCAATAAGATAATTCCAAGCACATATATTTTAATATTAAATTAAAATATCTTGTAATCGGTCTTATTTAAGACAGCAATTTGGCGCACGCGGTGGGTTTTTTGGAAAAAAACGAATAAATAATTCATGGTTGTCAGATGTCGGGGCACGTTTTCCCATAACGTACGCCCATTGCGCAAGTTAGAAAAACCTTAAGAGTTATTAACACGCCAGAGTATTACCACACGTGCGACGAATGCACGATACTGATATTAATAAACAGCGGCAGCAACCGTGTAAGTTGAGACAAACCAAGCAAAACATAGCGCTACTTGCTTCTTAACAACTCGCAGCAGAGTCTTTGTTGTTTCTTCGCCCCAGCCGCCATTTTTTTTAACCGTTAGTATCATTTCGAAGGAGCAGCGGCATCGTTAAACTGTTGAACACCGGAGAGCGTCAGTTTAACTCCGTTTTCTCACTAGCTAAACAAGGTAGATTTTACTGTCGTAGTTCCTTCATTGTAGTTTACGTATCGTACTTCGTTGTAGTGATAAATTGGAGTTTTATTAGATTGCTGGTTGTCGTACACTAGGAAAAAGAAGAATTCTAATGGGACTGTACGGAAACTCAAAGCAAGACAAGTTGCTACGCAAGATACCTGGCAATCGATTTCACACAAATATTTAGCCCAGTCATCAAGCCAGTTACAATCAAAATCATTCACTCATTAGCTGTACAGAACAATTGGTCTTTAAGCAAGTCGATATTAACAATGTTTTCCTAAATGGTGAGCAGACAGAGACCGTGACATCACTCAGTCAACAGGTTTTGTTGACTCCAAATTCAGCAAACTGAAGAAGGTTCTGTATGGCCTCAAACAGGCTCCACGAGCCTGGTACAACAAGCTGAAGTCTGCTATCATAAACTGAAAGTTTCAGAACTCAAAGTCCGACACTTCTCTCTTCTTCAAGTTCGCAGGCATAGATGCAACATTCCCATCAGCATCAGCAGGTCTTCAGACTCACTGTTTTTGTGTCAAAGCGACTACATCAAAGAGCTCCTAGTGAAGACAGATACGCAGAACTGCAAAGGCTCTTCAACACTTATGGTCGTGGGAACTAAATTGAGCAAGAATGATGGGAAGCCTATGGAAAACAAAACTCTTTACAAGTCTGTGGTGGGTTCCCCGCAGTATGCAACTTTCTCCAGACCTGATATATCATTTACAGTTAATAAGTTGAGTCAGTTCATGAGTGATCCACATGAATCTCGTTGCAGGCTTGCAAAAGGGTGCTTAGGTACCAGAAATGAACTACACAATGTGGATTGATCTTTAAGAAATCAGAAAACTTGGAGCTAATTGGCTTCTGGGACTCTGACTGGGCAAGTAACCTCGATGACAGAAGATCTATAAGTGGTTATTGTGTTTTTATGGGCAGAAACTTGATTTCTTGGAGCAATAAAAAACAAGAAGTTGTAGCCAGGTCTAGTGCTGACGTGGAGTATCGAGCTTTAGTTCAAATCGGTGCTGAATTAAGCTGGATTCATTCCTTGCTTTCAGAGATAAGGATTGAAATCAAGCTACCATCAGTGATCTGGTCAGACAGCCTCAGTGCAACTGTCATAGCCGAAAATCCTGTGTTTCACTCAGGATGTACATTTCATTTGGGACAAAATCACCAGCAAGCAACAAGTGATCCGCTATGTTTCTACTGACAGTCAGGTTGCAGATGTGCTGACCCAGCCATTTAGCCAAGACAAGTTTATTTTTTTCAAAAGCAAGCTCAGAGTTGAAGAAGAAGACATGAGCTTGAGGGAGGGGAGTTAAAGAACTTGAAGCAAATGTCATCTTGGGCCGTGTAACTTCAAGCCCAACAATTGAATCTGCAGAATCAAGCTCGTCATCCACTTCCCAGCTCATGACAAAAAATTCTGTTATGCCAGCTCAGCCTGACGAATATCACAGTACATCTCTGCAGCAGCCACTCTGGCCAGCCATTGCTACCAGGCTTTAACCTCCCACTTTTGCAACGCAGCATTGCCATCCTTTTCATAATTTATTGTTTCTTGTCTTTTAGAATTATTTTAGTCTTGTTGCTCAAGCTACAGTGGTATATGTGTGTGCGTGTATTGCTCTTTGTTTTCTGTAAAGGCAAGTAAGAGTTGTATTCATAAGCAATTCTCTCCTTCGGGTATAACCCAGAACAGAAAAGAAAACCATTTTTCACTCTTCTTGAGTTCTTAACTCTGACGTGGTTATATTGCAAGTAATATGATTTCTTTACTAGTTCTATCTCTAAAGTCATCATCTTCTGCACTGTATTTGAAGCTGAGAGGCCAGGATGTAGATTTTCTGTGAGCCAGAGAAATGCTATATACTTCCATGAGGTAAGATTTTCCCGTATGTTAACTGAACTATTGTGGAATCATTATTAATTTGCACGTTATGTATCCAGTGTATTTTGTATGGATCAGTTGGATTTGCATGTGGTATTATAGGCCAAGGCATTGCAATTTTATTATGACTGCCAAGAGGTATGCTTCCTGTATATTTAATACCTGTTAATTGCCATTTCACTGACCTATTTGTATTCACTTTTTACTATAGTGTAACTAGAGTGTGTTGCAAATTAAATGACCTTATTCATGCTGTCAAATTGAACAAGTCATTTAAATGGACATTCAAACCAAAAAAAAAAAAAAATGGAATTCCCACTAATTATTTAAGAATCTCTGAGTTATCCTCTAAGCTATAGACTGATATTTGCCTTTAAGAAGTTTCTTTTGGATACCTTTTCATTGCTAATTGCTGATCTTTGTCTGACGAGACCTCCCTTGAAATAGTTTCCAATAATTGCTGAAATAACTACAATGTTCGTTGTGGTTCATATGTGACAAGTTTTTTGAAAACTAGGAAACAACCAAGAAGCCAAATATTAGTCTTCAGAATCATGAAAAATAGATGAAGGTTATGCTTTCTACTGCTGGCGTAAAATTCATACTCGCTATTCCTCCCAAGGGCCATTCAGGAAAGTGGAAGAATTATAATGTTATTATTGCAAGTATTCATCTTCGGCTTCATTGGGTAAGCAGTGATTGCACTTAACTTTGAAAATAAAGTTAAAAAATGTATTCCATAAGACTAACTTTCAGTGTGACCCACTCATTTTGTACTAATATTTAACATCTAGTGTTTTCATCTCACAACAATTGTGGCTTAAAAGCATAACACCTTAATACGGAGTGAGCTTTAATATAACTTGAGTGATTGTAAGATTGTTCAATCAACCTGAAGATACCTTTGTTGCAAAGATAATATAGATCTTAAGTGGTATCCAATGATGATTTATTGATAACTATCCTTGTTATAATCAATTTGCAATTCTTAGTACTTAGAGCTAGCAAACAAGTTGAATCGATCCGATCCAACCGACAGAACTTAAACTCATTCATATTTAATGTTGTGCTTAAATTTTAATACGTCGATTCAATTTAACACAAAAATTTATTTAATTTGTACTATGTTATGTCATGTTAATTGATAATTTTTTAAATTTTTATATAATTTCTTTCAAAAAAATATTTTAACTGAAATTGTCAAAATATCATTGTATTTGACTAATATACTTCTATCATTACGAGTATTGTTAATTCTTTCTAATTTTAAAGTAATTTTCAAGAATTTAAGATAATTATTCGTGTTGGCTCGCATGCCCAAAATGCGAACCAGCGTGCTGTGCTAGTTCGTTATTTTTGGCATTACGGTTATGTCGTGCCGTGCTAGCCCGGGCCATTTGCCATCACTACTCATATCTAATATCTTATCGTTATATTGCATATTTTATAGGAACTGAGCTGCTGTTTGTAATGAAGTGACAGCTTGTTGCTATCTATGCATCATTCTGTTTAAGGGAATTGGATGGCTCACTGTATTTTCCTATCCTAGGAGCATGAAGAAATCAGAAGAAGACATACCTGTTCCACCTCTTTTCAAAAGTGCAGCTCTTTGGGGTATGCCTTGCTTCTTTATTCATGCTATCAAAGAAATTGGTGTTCACTTTCCTTTAATAATTGTATTTCTTCTCTCCAAACTTGCAGGTGTTTTCCTTTCAGTTTCTTCCAATACCCGATATCAGATCATTAACGGACTGGAGCGCTTGGTAGAAGCATCACCCCTGGCAAAGCAAGCTCCACCTATTGCAATGGCTTTCACAGTTGGTGTGCGATTTGCCAACAATGTTTATGGTGGTATGCAGTTTGTGGACTGGGCTAGATGGAGTGGAGTGCAATAAGTGTCTCTTCTAACCACTTAAATTTAATCCGGGTAGAGACATGAGTTTCGGTCATATCAACCTCTAAACATTAATGAGAGCGTTAAAAATCCTTGAATTGGTCGAAAATGTTGCTCTGCTTGTGAGAATTCGCAAGCGCGCAAGCACCGGGCAGAGGGCAGTTGCCATCGTTGTAACCTTTTATTGCAGTTTGATGTGCTGGGAAAATGATGTACTTACTAGAGCATCATTCAGGAAGCTAACCTTCTCAATTATATTCAACTCTTGAAATTCTTTCTTTTTTGTTTTATGAAATATGGAAATAAGCCCTAAGCCCTCAACAGTTCTTGTTGGGTTTGGCTATGGTACATGCCTGTGTAGGTTCATTCAAAAAAATTTGAAACAAGATCACAATTCCAGTGTTTCAAGTTGTAGTACAAAATATTGAATATATGCATACATGCAGGTACTGTAGTTGAACTCACTGTTTCTTGTCATCTATATTGGGTAGTGTGACCAACCCATCTGAGAACATAAAAATAAACACGAAGCCCCAAATTTTGAGAAAAAACTGCAAACAAAATAGCACGATAGAGGTGCACGTTTTCTTTTAAATTGTACAAAAATAGAATTGACATTATCGTATTAAGAAATCAGTTACAACAGAATTATTGTCACCTTGCAATAACGTTATATAAGAAACTTGTGATAATCCTTGGAAGGAATAGGGAAGGAAGAAGGAGGGGGGCAGAGACATGGAGAACAACAAGATTCCTTCAACTTTAGTTCTTCAAAATTCTCCCTCTCCTCCTTCTCCTCCTCCTATTTCTAAGCAGCGAAAAGGAGGATGGAGATCCATCCAATATATTCTCGGTAAATTCATGCATGCATTCATGGTTCAATTAACATTTTCCATCGTGTTTTTCATATGCTTTTCAAATTTGATTGACGTAATGGGTGGGTTGTCTTGTTCTGTAATTTCAAAGCGAACGAGACGTTTGACAAGTTGGCTACCTTCAGTTTGATTGCGAACATAACGATGTACCTACGTACCGAATACAACATGGATGGCATACATTTGGTTAGTGTGGTCAGTATTTGGGTTGGTTCCTCAAACCTTACTCCGATCCCTGGTGCTTTGATTTCTGATACGTACCTGGGCCGGTTCCGCACTCTTCTCTACGGATCCATTGCGTCTGTTCTGGTAAACAGATATACACTCTGTTCTCGATTATTTTTATTATTTTCTTTTTTTTCTTAAAGAGAGAGAGAGAGAGAGAGAGAGAGAGAGAGATTGATGCAGATGCAATATAATCGGGATAATCAATTGAAATGGTAACATTAATGGAAATGAAATGGTTATCATTTTATTCAACCGGGAATCTAAATACTCTGCATTTGAAAAATTCAAAAGGGAATGGGAATCATGACACTGACAGCTGCCATACCCGAATTAAGACCCATAGCCTGCCAAGGGGATCACTGCCCAGAGGCTGAGGGTTGGCAACTCGGAATCCTCTTCTCGGGTCTAGCGTTGCTAGCCATTGGAGCTGGGGGCATTAGACCCTGCAACGTTGCCTTTGGGGCAGACCAATTTGATACCAGGACACCTATGGGAAAAGCACAACTAGAAAGTTTCTTCAATTGGTGGTACTTATCATTTAGTCTATCGCAGATTGTAGCGCTTACTGCTATTGTCTACATTCAGACAAATATCAGCTGGACTCTTGGCCTTGCAATTGCGACCGGTTGCCTTTTGCTCTCAATAGCTATTTTGTTGAGTGGCTACCACACTTACATAATCAAGAAGCCTGAAGGAAGTGTTTTTGTTGACATGGCCAAAGTGATCACAGCTTCTTTTAGAAAGCGTAAAGTAACTCTTGAATCAGAACATGAAAATATATTCTACAATCCTCCTTTGTTAGAGACAGAAACAGAAACACAGACAGGAAGGCTTCCTCACAAATATAAATTCAGGTGCCTTGATAAGGCTGCTGTGATCGTTGATTCAAGTGAATTAGACAACCTGGGAAAGGCCAAGGATGGTTGGAGATTATGCAGTTTGCTGCAAGTCGAACGACTGAAAATGTTAGTGGGAGTAATCCCGGTTTGGGTAACAGGAACCTTTTGTTTCTTAGCGATGGACCAGCAGCATACAGTTGGAATTCTTCAAGCAATTCAGACAAATAAAATGATCGGCAATTTCCGGTTGCCACCAGGCTGGGCGGGCCTGATACAAATGTTTTCACTTTCAGCTTGGATATTACTTTATGAGCCTGTTTATCTACCTCTTTCACGCAAAATGACAGGGAAGATTAGAAGATTGACAATAAGACAAAGGATTACTACCGGCATTATAATGGCAATTCTCAGCTTATTTCTATCTGGGTTTGTCGAGAGACAGCGTAGGCTTTCAGCTCTTCAACATGGCTCGTTCGAATCACCTCTTAGTGTTCTATTACTCATACCACAATTTTCATTATCAGGATTGACAGAAGCATTTGCTATAGTCGCCTTGCTGGAATTCTTAACAACACAATTGCCGGAATCAATGAGGACTGTTTCTGGGGCAATCTTCTGTCTCAGCCTATCAGTTTCAAACTACCTAAACTCAGTTCTTGCTATTATTATTCACGGACTAACAACCAAGTATGCCAAAGCGCCATGGTTGGGGGGCACTGATCTCAACAAGGATAACCTGGAGTACTTCTATTTCTTCATTGCAGGCCTTGAAGTTTTAAATTTGTTGTATTTTGTTTTCTTTGCTTACCGTTATGTATCAAATGATGTCATTTGTAAGAAAGAATCTGAAGACCAGAAGAAAATGCTGAAGGAAGAATCTGCTTGCTGTTAATTTGTTGTTGCATGGTTAGCTGCTTTTTGATCCATCGGATTTGTTCTTCAAATTTCTTAATTAACTGCCTGCCAAAATAAGGAATCGAAACTGAGGCCCGGTTGAAAATCTTAATCAAAATCGAAACCAGACTCTCTTCTATAATAATTACCACGTCATCAAAATGGTGCACGTGTCAGCATATCAACACCCGTAGCCCTGCCAAGCCAAAACGCGTAATATCGCAACGGCTATACCCAGTTCCCGCCCTTAGAGAATATCTTTTTACCCGGTCCTCGCCATCACCAATCCTGAAAACCAAATCGAAAGATGAAGAAAACCATAACAGCAATGTCCAAGATGGACGCTCTCTGTCCATTCTTCTTCCCTGGCATCTTCCCCGCCACCGTTACCGCCACCCAAACAACCACCGCCGGGAAACGACTCAGCACCTCCTTGAGAGACGTCCTCTGTGAAAGAAGAAGTGGGTTTGGGCTTAATGAATTGAACGAAGAATCAGCCCAAATATATTGTATTACAAGCCCAGCAAATGAATCAAACACTGCCGTGCTTTCCAGAGTAACGGAGAATGAAGAAGATGAAAAGAATTCCTTCAAAACAGACAAATTTCGGTTACTACAGTACAGTAACACATGACAGGAAGGATAATATGCAGCTCTTGATCCCGGAGATAGTACCATCTGTCTCTAACTCTTCATTTCCTTTTTTTTTTTTTAACAGTCTATAATTAGTTGGCTTGTACCAAAACTGTAAGATGTATATATTTGAATCTGTAGTGAAATAAAATGTTAAGGTTGAAAGCTCAAATTACCCAGCAAACAATATTGAAATCAAACTACCTCGACGAACCCACTGCAACAAATATCAGTCAAGAAAGCCAAAAGCAAGACCAAGACCAAGAATCAACTTCTCATGAAGGTAGCAACACAATGTTGATGGCGCCGTCGCGTCTCTCCAAGTCTATGGTTATCGGAATTATCTTCGGGCACCGCCGCGGCCACGTTTGGTTCTGCTTCCAACATGACCGTCTCTCCACCAAACCGACTCTTCTCCTTGAACTCTCCATTCCCACTCAACAACTCGTCAAAGAAATGCGCTGGGGACTCGTCCGGATGGCCTCGCCCTCCAGTGCGTCCTACCCGATCTCTGTTCCTGGATCATAGCGAACGCAAGGTGGGTTTCGCGGTTCGTAGAAAAGCGAGCGGCCAGAACCGTCTGATGTTGAAGATGATGCAATCAATGACTGTTGGTGCTGGTGTTATTCCTGCCGGGTTTGGAACGTCGGGTTCGGATTCTGCGGAGGAAATTATGTACATGAGGGCTAACTATGAGCACGTGATTGTTGATGCTGATTCGGAGTCGTTTCATTTGATTAACCCAGAGGAGTGCCCAGGTCAAGAATTCAGCATATTCTTGCTCAAATCGAGGTGAACTGATTAATCAGAGAGGGGTTTTGTTGGTAAATAAAAGGTTTATTTATGGGTCTTTTCAGTTCTTTCCTCACTCTCTTGGTTCTCGAGCTAGGGCTTGAAAACGATGCGGTTTCTTGCGTTTGAGTGACTTGAGTGATGGATTCTTTATCGGGATTTTGGGTAATCCTGGTAAAGAATTTTTCAATTAATATTGTAGGGGATTTCTATAGGTGGGCAATTTTTGGAAGTTTTCAGGAGTAGATTTGGTTGATAAAATCACAATTGAATAGATTGATGACTTTACTTCAGGTTTCAGCTCAACATTTATGTGTCTTCAAGACATGATTTTCCTTCTGTTTATCGTAACTCAGTTCAACAGAGAAATGGACTCCTTGAAATTTCATTCCATTTTCCCATTTTGCAATTTCTTTTTCTTTGGCATTTTGATATAGTAGCTCTCTATTGGTGTTCCTGATGTCAGCTGTGATGTAGTTTCCTGTCCAAACCTTTAAATTTATTTTGCAGATAACAATTGAGCTTGACAATCAAGCTACCTAATAAGAATGCTATCCTTTTTCTCTGGCTCCACGAATGGTCTTTGTATACAACTGTTAGCAGCCGCATAATATTGGTGTTCAAACAAACCTTTTGTGCAAACTATTTGGTCATGACAATGTAACAGGGACCACATCCCACCAAGCAACAGAGAATCAACAAAGTAAGAAGGCATCAATCCCTTGTGGTTGCAATCGTCTTGCCATTTTCTCAATGCCCAATCATGCCTGTCTCATATTAGCTGCACCAAGAAAATCAAAGCACCAAAATGTCCGAAAACTACCCCTTGTTCTGTTGAAGTCCCTGATTTCAGCAACATGCTTGCGGGGCATTTGCTGCAGGTAGAAAGTTGCAAAAGTAGGCAATCAATGCCTGGGAAAGTTTTTTTCTTTACAACTGTTTTGATTTAACAATTCCTAATGCTTACAAATTTCAATTTTCATAGGCAAAATGTGAAGTTGACAAAGAAAAATATCACCTCTTTGCTTTTAACCTCCACCATCAGCTTCTTCCCGTTTTCTTTTAAGAACTTGTGGTATATAAAAGGCAATTGCAGGGCTCCCCTTGCATTGAATTGTGTAGTACCTCGAATTGCTTTTCCCATCGAGAAGCTGGAAGAAAAAGTTGTTATACGAGACACTGACATGCCGGAGAAGCTGCAAAATCAAGTCACGGAGTTAGCTTACCAGGCTCTCGATCTGCACGAGGTCTCCGATTGTCAATCCATAGCTCATGACATCAAACGGGTCTAATTTTACGCTTTGGAATCTTCATCAGTACATATGGGAATATTTATGTTTGTTTAGTTACAATGGAAACAGTAAGTGATAAAGAAGTGACTTAACAGATTTAAAGTGTGGATGTCTAATCAGGATGCCATCACCTTTAACTTATTCTGTAATATCTAGTAATTAACCATGTCATATCATCTACTTTGCATCGTATGGTCCTATGAATTTGGATGTAGAAAACTGAAAAGAAATGGGTTATCTAAGCTCTTTACCTCGTATAATCTTATGAGCAAGCAGCCATGATCATAGCAAACCACCTAAAAATTCTGCTTTCGAGTACTAAGTTTCCCTGCAGTCTTTACCCCACAAGGAGAGAAAAAGATTTTCATGAATACCTTTAGATTCGTCACCCAAGGTTTACTAACTCATGAACTGTGGTGTTTACTGACTGAACAGGGATTTGATGACGTATACGGATCAGCATGGTATTGTGTGGTCGGCCAAGACTTTGGATCTTGCATTACACGTTTATTTGGAAGTTTTAATTAATTTCGTGTGGAGATGATGGAATTTCTCATCTTCAAGGACGGCAAGGACTTCCCTGAAAGCAAGGGTGAATCCATTTGAGTGTACAAAAAATTCAAGGAAGATGATCCATAGTCCTTATGAATTGAGCAAGCATAAATTTTATGTGGGAATAGTCCTGTTTACCGCATCACTTATTCATTGATTAAACATTTGCGTGCAAGCAGCACACGAATGATGGTCTTTGAGCAGCAGAGCTGAAAATATTTCATCAGAAAATTTTGCAGCACCTATAAAAGATGACTAGGCAAGATTTACACATGGCTGGATGCTTTTAACCAAACGACGTGTGAACTATCATAGAATAAATTAAACAGCATGCAAGTGCAATACTAAAACAGTTACCCAGCAAAGAAAAGCAAAGGAAAACCGTTACTTTGCAGTGTAGCCCCAAAGGTAGTTCAGCTAATACCTTTAGTACCAGCCAAGACAAGCTTAATATTGCTAGTAAGGAAAAGGTAATCTGCATCCCGAGGACTAAATACAGCAAATATGCATGCTGATCCAAACCTCAGGATGCAGATTACCCGATCCTCACCAATAACGACACGGCGGAGACGAAATATGGTTGAAAGAAAATAGTTACAAGACGAGGAATGGATTGGTATTGAGAAGTTTTGCAGTAGAGAGGTTTTAGGTTGAAGTGGATTTGCATGATGATAGGAATTTATAATGGCACAAAAAGCAAAGAAACATGATTTATTCCCTAAGTAGGGGCTGATTTGGTGGTAAAGGTGTGCTTAAAGTATAAAGTGATGCTAAGATGCTCTAACCTGGAATCATGGTTTGATTCTGTTCTTCAAAAACCAATTATCAGCAAGAAGCTTGCTTTCCGCAGACAATGATGTTTCGATGTTGACTGCTTTTCTCCATGAAGACTGAGATCTTGCCTTGCCAATACCATAAAAGATTCTCTACCAATTATTATAACACTGTTGAAACACAAACCTGTCGCCATGAAACAGAGGTGGGTGTTCAGTGTGGTTGAAGCTGGAACTCTGTAAGCCAAGGAATCTGTTGAAAGCTCTTTCTGAATGCATCTGCTAATCTCATCTTCATTTCTATACTCATACAGAATCTCTCAATTCAAAGATATTGAACTAAAAAGGAAATGCCATCCGCATTTGAATTACACGTTATTATCGTTTGATGGTTGCCATCGGCTTTTAAACAGTAACATATTCTATTCCCCTGGCTATTCAAAACATCTCATCTCAGCTTCCAGAGGCTTTCTCTTATGAGAAGGATATGCATCAAATTCTGTACAAGTGGGTTAATTGATTAATGATATCGTACATTATGATATTTTCATTTATAGTATTTCAATTTTTTATTGAATTATACTCATGGCTTGGCGTTTGCTCCTTGGCAGCTGTGGCTAGTTAATTACCTTACAGAACTCAAGTAATAAATGGAATCCCCATATGAGTCCGAGGTAAACCTGAGCAATGCTGTAAGTGATTGTGCTCATTAACAGAAGGGTCTTAGAAGTTGCACAAAATTTACCATTTTGTGAAGAGATGCAAATCAGACGGGTGGAAAATGAAACCTGATTTGTGTTAGATTGAAGGTATCTTCAGGACTGTAATAATATAATTGTGTTTGTTTTTAAAGTTAAAACATGAGTTTGATTAAATAGAAAGTGTGCATAATTTATCAGAAAATTATATTATTTCGTTAGTGTGATGGGATAAAAAATTTTATCATTTAATTAATGTAATAAAAAATTTTATAATTTTTTTTATTCAACATTAACGATTGAGTAAATTTTTCATTTCATTGACAGATTACTTTAACATATTGATTAATAAGAAAATTTTATGAGACTCTTTTATGACTTTTTTCGCTCTTTTATGATTTTTTATATTTATTATTAATAATTAATGAATAAATTTTTTTATTTTATTAATTAAATTTAATTGGGCGGTATCACACTAATAATTTCTTACAATTTCTTTTAACTAAAAGAGTCCCACGAACTTTCTTTTAATTAAATATTTATGTTATTATGTTTATAAAATTAAGTAAAAATATTTTACAAATATATAGTCTATATAAGTTAAAAAAAAAAACACAGGCATTAAATTTCAAAGAATTTCCTACCAAAGTAACATGTCCATGTTTATCTGTTCACAAATCTACCCAAGCACAAGCACAGCTAGCATAATTCCAGTCACAATAGCCGTGATTGTGCTTTACAAGCACGTATTAAACTTGTATAGATTTTCCCTTCAGGTGATTGATATCTCATCTCTCGTTTCCGATATCTCCCTATTGGAGGTCTCGAAAATGTCCATCCACACCACGATAAGTGACCTCGTACCAGACCGCTATAAGCTTTCTCTCTAAACTCCCCATCTATCCACTTCTTCATGGCAACACTGTTTTCCATCGGAAGTACCTCCACTTCATATATGCGATCAACTTCCGAGATCACTCGTCTGGGTTTCCAATACCTGGAGCATGCTTGCGAGAATTCACGACTTCTCATGATATTTCTCCACGACTTACACACCATCTGAAGTGCAACAAGACGTCGTGCGGGGATTCTAACAAGTACATCAAATACGATATCTTCAGGAATATACGGCATTAACGTGTTGTCACCATTGTCGGCGCTCTTGGCTCTCTGTCGACGGCACCTTCTCATGCTTGTTACCAATGAAAGAATACGTTGAAGGAAGAACACAGAAGAGAACGAAGCAGAAGACAGTCTCGGATGTTGAATATATAACAGGTAGTGGTTTTCCAGAAGGCAACGGGAAACCTTGTTTCTTTAGGACGGGTTTCTAAGTTCATTGTTTCTAGGTTTGTATAGGAAGACAAAACAACGACTGAGGTGAGGTAAGGAATTGGTGTTCATGTCAAATTAGGACACTCAAGTGATACAACTATTTAAATAATAGAATATTTTAAGTATATATGTATTTTTATTTTAGAAAAAAAAATAATTATGTTTTATAATTTGAATAATATATAAAGAGAGAAAGATCGAATCTATTTAATTTTATATAATTATTTATATTAATTTATTAATTATTAAATTAATATATTTTTAATAATTAAGATTAAATATAAAATACGTAAGTAATACATTATAATTAATATACTTTTAATTCTAACCCTATATATATATAATTTTAGTATTAAGAGTATTTATATATTTTATATAAATCGTGTGAGTTAAAAAATTTCAGATCATTTATGTTCCATTAAATTATATAAATTTTTACATTAATTTTTAGTTTTTAACTTAATAATCTATTAAGGAAATAATTTAATTTTTTAAAAAAAAAAGTATGATAATTGTATTAAATTTTTTAGGTATTTAATTGTTGTTATAAAATAAAATTAAAATTTTAAAAATAAAAAAATTAAACATAATTTTAACATGTGTTTAGATAAGCATTATATACCATCAAAATACGTTGGTAGTAAGAATTATAGAATGTATACGTTATAAAATGTATTGAAATTCATTTAGTTGTTGTCTTTTAACACCACTTTGTATAGAGATTTCAGCATAAAAATTTTAAAAAAAGAAGACAGAAATAAACAAATATATTCCAACCTTTTCTGATATAATAATAGCAGTAGTCATGAGAAGAGAGAAAACAAGAACAAATTTTTACAATTGATACAAGAGTTTTGGCTTCTTTCCAGGGCATCAGTCCAAGCACATTAGGATGGGAAGGTATGTGAATTTAGGTGAACCCTCGCAAGTCTGTTTCCGATTTTCATCCTTCAGGCTGTAGGAATACAATTCTCCATGAATTCCAACAATGAACTTCACTTTTTCTGAGTCGTCTGCATCCATAACATACAATATGCAGAACCTTTTGCTGAAATGGAGAGGTCTCCCAGGCTCTAGATCATGATATATATCGTATTTCTTGATCCTTGTGGGTTTATCCCAGTCTTGCAAAATCCAAATTCCGAGCTCATTCTGACTCTCAGGGATTGCAATACAAAGAGATCCTTCCACATTATTGGCATGACAACTTGATCTTCTCCTTGAACTTTTCTCCCACAATATCCGTTGTCCGTATATAAACCTCTCTGTCTTCACTGTTTTCGGCAATGGTGTGCGCTATCCAGCACAAGAATCCATTAACCACAACTGGGGCAAAGTCCAATCGTAAGCAGTGCCGGAATCGGGCTTCTATTTTTCTCCAAACTGGGGATCTTAACTTCTTCATCCCCATCCAATATTAATACCCAATGCTCACAACTCTGGAGATTTTTATAAGAAAATCCTATCACCTTGCATTTCTGTAAAGCAGAGTCAAACATTAATTTATAGAATGTATAATGTAAATTCCAAAAATCCTGGATGAAACACTAGCTTAAGCTTGTGCGTCAACGGACTGCAAACATAAAGTTTGTTCTCAGATGATGGAACGCTGAAGAGAATCAAACCATCAAGAGAATCTAGAGCAACGGCAATTTTTTCATCTACCGAATTTCTAAGAGATAGCTGATGATGAGTATTCGTTCTTATATCCAATGAAACAACGTCTAAAGCAGGAAGAAACCCTGGAAAGGGTTGA
The DNA here is from genome assembly GCA_032401905.1 of Swietenia macrophylla. Classification (NCBI taxonomy): domain Eukaryota; kingdom Viridiplantae; phylum Streptophyta; class Magnoliopsida; order Sapindales; family Meliaceae; genus Swietenia; species Swietenia macrophylla. The sequence goes on from CP135581.1 coordinate 5,971,868, forward strand.
TCTCGAACCTGGATTTCTAGCTCTCCAAGTGGGCTTTCGAGAATTCACGACCGTCGATAATATCCTTCCCAGATTTTACATGCCTTTTTCATATAAATAAGAACTCGTGCAGGGAGTTTAAGCAATATGTTAAATACGATCTCGCCAGTAATAAACAGCTCTGACTTGCCGTAATTGATCGCCGTATTCAGTCTCTGTCTCTTGTCAGCCTCCATGTCTGAAACGAATACAGAGACATTAAGTTTCGAGAAAACCCCACTGTGAAATACGTACACTTTGTCTCTTGTTTGCCTTCATTCCAGGAAAGAGATCTGTATGCTCAAAAGAACTAATTTGAATTGGACTCCCGTGTCCAGACGGCGAAGGGATGCTTTCTTCTTAAAGGAACTTTGTTTAGGACTCCTTCAAGTAACGTGTTAGCAGAAAACAAATCGTTATATGAGTAAAGCGCACTGCAGATGCAGGGCATCGAACTGAAATGTTTAAGGAAAAATGCATGGACACTTTTTCTCAATGCCTCTGTGGATTTCATGCAGTAAAAGTGCTCCTATGGTACAGCTACTAAAGAGTTACATCATAACTATAAGCCAGTGTTTGTTATGCATTTCTTCATCATCCATCCATAATACAAACGCTATACAACAAATATAAGATCTATTAATAGTCTTGGATAGTTTCTCCGTAACTAAAATCCGTAAATTGTTTTTCTTGTCCCAAAACAATGGGACAGGACGATAATACAACCATATTTCATCATTTGTTACTTAAGAAATCAGGAGTAAAAAGAAATATAAAACTACAGACAGAATCCATTACCTGCAAGGGCAGGTAATACAAGAGGAAATGCTAACACCTATGAAAGGTCAATACTTGTCTGTTGAAAGTGGATACACTTGATATCACTCTTGCGGTGCTACCTATACATAAACCAAAATCTTAAATAATAACAATAACAAAAAATTAACTTATCTTGAAGCGGCAACAGCAAAATTTACCACCATGGATTTTCTCAATAAATGCCACAGAATGGACATTTCTTCTACTTCCCTACTATAATCAACTAATAGAATTTTCTTTCATGTCAAAATGGGCTTAATAATTTGAGAACCTCGTGGAGAATTTATAGCATAACACAGGAAATTGATATGCAACTAATAACTGGTAGAAACGCGAGATAGAAGCATCTTCAATGTTTCGTAAGTCATGAAAACAATGCCAACACCAGGAACCACCTTGTAGTATTCTGGTAAAATCCCCCTATACAAGCCCCGTAGACCTTCAGACTGGAATATATGCCGAAATGTCCCGAACAACCCAGTATTATAGACACGAGCTCGACCACCAGCCCCTTCCAACTGCATTCTTCTCCTCACAAGATCAAGAGGAAAAGTTGCTGCAAATTATCAAGAGGCAGAACAAAAGTCATGCAGAGAACAAAAAGTATCAATCCAAATACTTCGCACTAAAAGATGTCATTATCACAACAATTCACATGACTGCCACAAACATAATGAAAAACAACAGCAGAGCCTGATGATCCCCATCTCGCCAGCTCAATAATTTTATACCCATATCACAAAGTACTGATGCCCAGTAAGTTTCAGTACAGCACCGGTCAGTCAAATGAGGAAAGTTGCTGAGTCTATGGGACACAAGAAACCATGTCAGTGCATTCCAAAAATTGCCCTCCAACATCAACTATTCCACAAATATTTGTCATAACGCAACTTTACATCTAATTATTCACTAAAATTAGAATTGTTGTAACACATGATGTAATTTGCTAAGATAAGTCAAAGTCGAGAAATGCATCCAACCTCAAACTTTCGATAGAAGCTAAGTGCAAGGCCTGCACCTCAAATTTCTTCTCAGCAAGAAAGAGCATATCAATAAGAAACAGAAAATTAAAAAATAAAAAAAAGGAAGAAGAAGAAGATCAATAGCAGCCAGACAAATGTATTTTCACATTAAGCTCAATAAGTCAGCAGCAAAGGAAATACTGAAAGCAACAAGTGGTTTTCACAAATTGACCGACCTAAAAAAATACTACAGGTGTGCATTCCTAATTGAACTTCAAAACTATTGAAAGCACAGCTAGAAAAATTAGAAATGCAACAGTAATCATAAGTGGTGATGTAAAAGACATTAGTTTTAAAAGTATAAAGAAGAATTGACTTTGAATGTAGGTCACAAAAAAAAAATCTCACCGGTTGATGAGGCAATGCCAGAAAGACTGCCACAAGCAAGACTAACCATGACAGTTGAATCGTTGGGCCTGATATCAATTGAATAGAAAAATACCACAGAATAATTCAACTTATGTGCAACAAGAGATACGTATGACTCTAGTTTAACGGTCCTCACCTTTGAGACTTCCAAAAAGATCTGAGAGACTCGTAAACTGAAAAGCTTATTGCTAGATTAGGTCCTATGCCCTGTTTACAGTAAGTAACAAAACAATTTAATAATCAATCACGTGAAACAGTAAACAATTAGGGAAGAACAGTGAAAGATACCAATAATGTTGCTCCAAGTCCTTTATACAACCCCAAAAATCCTTCATCTCTGCAAATGGTACGAAGTGAATGCCAAATACCTCTGTAGTAGATTGTTTGTCTCTGAAAAGTGCCAAAAATAATCGAGTTAAAAGACAAAGTTCAAACTGGATGTACCTAGAAACAAGGATTACTATTAACTGAAGAAAAGCAATGCTCAGATGATTTAAAGTTTCACCCCAAATTCTAACTCACCCAAACTATGCTGATATTACCTGTGCTGCAAGACGTGTCCTCACAAGATCAAGGGGGTACATAGCGGATGCTGCAGTTATTCCTGCCAACCCACCACCCAAAAAGTGCACACCCAGACTGGCAGCTGTACTTTTTCTACAGTTTTCCAAGCCAATAATAGATTGAAAAAACTGCTACAAGTAGGGGAGATAGAAACAACAATCAGCAACTAACAATGAAACATATCATCCTTCTTTGAAAAGCAAATATAAGTTATTCAACAAACAGATACACTGACATTCTTGTAGTGCTCATAAGCATAGAAGTTGACTGAAGAATAAGGAAGACGGTGTGCAATGGTAACAAGATTGCCTTTCCAAAATGCTCTAAACCCTTCTTCATTAGCAATACGAGAAGCCTCACGCCATATGCTAGGCTTGCTCAATGCCGCAGCATCAGAGTGCATACCTTGCACCTAATAAAATATAATAATACCAATAAGTCAATAAATCTACAATTTCAATGATGCAACTGGAACAAAATCAAAGGCACATAACCGTAATCTATAAATCTGGCTTCATTTTTCTAAATGAAAAATATTTCTCCTCGTGCTTATATTCCGTCAATTTCTAATTACTTGGTCCCACTGAACAATAATTCTTGGGAATATCCATGTTTAATTACTGATTTGATCAAAAATTTCAAACCTTCTCGTTTCTAACTTTCTGTTCCAAATTATTACTGAACGGAATCAAAAGTTACTAAAAGAATAAATAAATGAATTCTCGCTTTGGTTTAATTTGAAATATTCCAATGCAATAAGCATAGTCTTAAACAGAAATTTTCCAATAAAGTAGCAACATCTAAATTGACCTGAAACAGAATAGTAAGACGAGCCAGAGGAGCAGTACAGGTCTTGCTAAAAGCGCCAGCAATACCACCGGCTAGAAGCTGTTGCACGGTTCCAATTTGCGATTGCTGCTGATTTAACGACCGTTTAGGGGCGTTTAAGTTGGGCTGCTGCTGTGACTGCTGCTGTTGCTGCTGTTGTGACTGCTGTTGCATAAATTTTCTCGCACCGGCGTCGACAACACTGCTATGAGCAGTATTCAAAGCTCTTTGCCCTCCCTCAACGACCACACCGACTCTCGCTTCCATCGTCATCTTCAAAGAGAAAAATCTCAAAACTTTATCAACGAAAATTTTTGATTCTTAGTTTAGTGAACAGTCTGCGTTTGATCTCTCATGGGTTTTAACAATGTATCGAGAATTTCATAAGGTCGGTAAAAACCTAGAATAAACCCGGAAGCGAAGAAGCGTAGTGATAACCAAAGACTGAAGGGCCTCGGCCTTAATCAAGGGTTTACGTGGATTAGAACTCGTTGCTTTGCTCCGCTTCAAAGAATATTCTCTGCGTGCTCTGGACGAAATATTTTCTTTTTTTTAATTTCTAAAATTCTTTTTCCAGCTGGATTATATTTAACTGAAATTAAGGTTAATAATATGTAAATTAATATTCAACGCATTTACAAAGTAATCATTGATGATGATGGATAGGCTCTTGCTTCACCGTCAATGTCATTTTACACGTGGCGTTTGAACCACGTCAGCCTTTTCTTATTTCCAATTTTTCCACGTGTGTAAATGAGGGGGATACACCCCAATCGTGACATGGATTTGCACTAGCGCTTTCCGATCAGATTGAATTCCTCGTTCCTAAGGTGGTAATTTGACTTACGGCGTCGTATTCGTGGTGATTGTATTTGCATTGTATTAAATAAAAATTAATTTAAATTTAATTAATTTAATAATTATATTAAAAATTAAAAATTTTAATTCAACATAATTAATAAAATTATAAAAATATATTTTTATAATATTTATAATATGTATACACACTAATTAATTTTATTCTAAATATAATTATATACTTTTTAAAATTAATAAAATATAACTAAATTAGTTTAAAATATATAAAATAAAATTATTAAATAATCAATCATATCATAAATAAATTTACGTGGTAAAAAAATAATAAACTTAAATTTGACATAATTATTATTTATATAATATTTATTTATTTAATAATTATATTATTTTATATTAATTAAAATTTATAAATTTATATTAAATTTATATCAATTTAATAAATTATATTAAAAATTATCACTTTTTGGGGTTAAAAAAGAAGTGAGATTGCAATCGGGGTAAACTGAAGTGCATGGCCATGGCCTACAACAAAGTTCCAACTTTGAAACGAAGAGCATGGCCGGCCATGGCAGCTCAATACCTTTTCATCAAGGCATAAATTTGGTAATACGCGTGCCTGCTTTCCCTAAGACGTGATTCTTTGAAACCCATCGAGATGTTGGCAGCATTTGGGCTTAGGAAAGGTTATCTAAACTCGACAATTCCTAATTCAAATCAGGAATGCAATAACTATGAAGCAGCTCTTTCTATAAGCGGAAGCACTTTCAATGGAAAGGATTAGCTCTCTCTTACCACTTCAATGCTTCCTCTAAAAACCTTCTTCCGACTTTTTCCCCCACTCGTTCAAACACTCAAAATCTGTCACCATCTCGACCAACACATTGTCTTAAGATACATCAAACATGGTAGACTCAGGAGTGCCCGCGTTAACCACATTCCCTTGTCTAATAATCTCATCTTATGCTCTCTCTCTCTCTCTCTCTCTCTCTCTCTCTCGTCCTCTCTCTCTCGAGAAAGTCCTAGAATTCTTTCGTTGTAATACATTCGCCGGAAAAAAGTTTAAGAGAACCCCTCATCGTAATGTAATCACTCAGCAATACTATATCACTGCATAGGCATTCTTCTTTCAGCAGGCACAGCACACTGGACGTATCTAAGATGAAATTCTGTTGAACAAACCATCTAAGTACCTATTCATGGCATCATGTCAGCAGTACAAAAATTGATGGGTATACCAATATGAATGCTTTTCTTGGAATAATGTACAATATACACGTCATCAAGTATAATTCAGTGAAAAATTCGAACAATTATGAAAAGGACGAGCCATTCAGGCTTAGATGACCAAAAAGGGATACCCTCAGCAAATTTTGAATCAATAGCAAAAGCTTTCAGTATCAAAGATTTCACTCAAACTGAATGCTACATTCCAAAGCCATGCTAGCCTTGATTTGTTGGCCTCAACATGTATCATTTCTTATCATGTAGATTATAAGATCTACAGAAGAATTTTACATCCATCGTTTATCTCACGGGCACCTTTCCAAGAAATCATATGCACTGAAGTAGCTTACCTTCTTGCATCCTCCGAGAGCAATCATTTGTGCTGCTCTGGTTTCAGCTTGACTTTCTGTTGGTTGATATAAGCATATCAAAGAGGAGGGCGTTAGATACCCAATGCAATAATGCCCAGAGCTTGAAATCCAATATTCAGCCAACAAAATCATGCAAAAGCTGCCCTCCAATAACATCCCGTCCAAAAATCCGATTTTGCGCTTCATAGCCACTCAAAACATATCCCTCGGTATTTGCTTCAAGGCCGAGGCCAAATCGTTGAGCTGCACTTATAGGATAAGGCTCTGACAAACCAATTCCATGATTCTGATAAAGACCCAGCGTTAACGAAACACCACTACTTCCACTTGCCATGCTCACACCAACACCAAGATGTGGATGATTTGACAAGCTGTTATAAGACAAGTTTGGTGGCTCCTCACTTCCCACAGGCATAGGAGGAAACTCATTTCTGGTGCGTTTGGATGGGTTGTCTTGCAACCTTGGGGTGGGGGTGGAAATGTTTTCCGACGGAAGTGAGTTTGACGAAGGTAAAGGATCATTTGACCTGTTTGCATTTCGCCCTTCTTTTTGGCAAACCTTTTGTGCTTGCTGCGTTTCTAGCATGTGTACCTCTTCTACCATTGGCTTCCAAAGCCTTACTCTAGCATTGATAAACCAATTGGAAACCTGTTCACAAGCAAATAGTTCAATGGAAATCAATTAGATACAGCCCTACTATTCATGAAAACCTAGAATGACTTCTATTTAATTCTGAAAATCATAAAGGAGTTACTGTCATAGTTTAGTAGTAAAAGATGACGCACCTGGCTCCGTGATAGACCAGTTTGTTTTGCCAACATCAGTTTCTCTGTATCAGTAGGATAACTGTAACACCAAACAATAGCCTAAGAAAGTCTTATACATGTGCACATACATGCACCAAAGAAAGGAAGACTTGAATCTTTCAATTCTATTCACGAAGAGCATAATGAGTTGGGAAAAATATACTAGTTACACAAAGTTCAGGAAACAGTGATATTAAACTACTTACGGATGTAGAAAGTGTTCAAACAACCATGCCCTGAGAACAGTTACAGCACGTTCAGGAAGCCCCCTTTGGGGTCGCCAAACCGGTTGACTTTGGCGCTCAATGAATCCAGAATTATGAACAGGTCTCTGGCTATAAGGGCCTCTATCAGTGTTTCCAAATGTTGAAGCTTCATCTTTTCCACGGTTTGATTGAACATGGGCCTTACTTGTGAACTGAAGCTGGTCGGTTATTGCAGTTTTCAAGCACCTGAAATGTTTAGACATGGCTTTCAAAGCTAGGTTTGCATATGGAGCTGCATTGCCAAGACCAGCAACATACTCAAAAGATGCCACTACTGCTTGCATCTGCTGACAGTATAGCTTGTACCTCCTGTAAACCTAGAGCATATAACAGTAGTAAGAAATGTATGCAAAATAGTGAGTAGAAAACCTACTCCAATGGAACTAATTAGGTGTCACTCAAAATTATTACACAGATTGTCCTTCCATCTCGAAACTGCAGTGCAGAAAAAGATAAAAAGAAGTAACAACAGTATTGACACACACAGCTAGCAAAATGAGCAAAGGACAACAATTATTAGGTTCAAATGCACAAAAACACAGGAAAGGGCCAGCTAAATATATCAACCATGGTCAATCAATTAATTATGTTTATATTACTTTAGTTCCTCGCTTAAAATTTCAACAACAGAAAAAAGAAAACCAAACAAAAGGAAGATCATTCTGTGGTTGGAGGAGGTCAGTTATGCAACTTGTTACATTTCTTTCAAGTGGGATCACGCAGATCACTTATTCGAATGGAAAAACAAAATTAAAAATTAATAGCAGACATGCTAAATGATTCCACTTTTTAAGAAACCCAAAAAAAAAAAAAAAACAAAAACCACTAGTTGAATAGGAGCTGTACTTGAGGTGAACTAGAACTTCAAGTATAATGGTTTACTGATTTCAAAGATGGTACTACTAACTATTTTATACATGCTATGTGTACAATTGAGGATCTTATATAATTTGTTCATAAGGCCACCGAAAACATGATAATGTCTCTAAATGAATTAAAGACTTTACGCTTAAAGATATTCCAAGACAACCTAATAAATGGCAAGCTGAGGCGCATATCAATTGTAGCTTCAATTTTACACACCTCAAACCAAGCACTACTGCATTTGAAGATAAATACTTTTTATTCTTTATTTTTATTGATTAAAATACAATAAAAGTAAAGGACACCAACTCCTAGTGGTAGATAATTATTTGTTGATGATTTGATGACAAAATAATATAATTGATATGTTTGTCAAACAACTATAAAAAATTCCTGTGTTTGCATCAGATTCCCATAATTCATTTGTGCATACCGTTTACTTGTTTCTTCCTTTTTTGGGTTTCATCACCGTGCAAAACAGAAAAAAGGAGAGACAGAAAGATTACAAAGGAATTGAGATTGAGATTTGCGATTAACACAACCACAAACTGAAGACAACATATTTGTTGAAAAGCAGTCAACAACTTCACCAGCATTTGTTTACGGTATTAAAATCATAAATGTATTGAGGCTTTACTGAAATGACACAGCTAGAAACAAGCACATAAACTGAAACAAAATCAACTACCAATAGGTAATTCGCTCATGCATTGAACCTACCAACAACCATTTGTTAGATAATCCTATCATAAGAAGCCAGTACTTTTAAGGATCCAAACCAACCAAAGTTAATGAATTTTCAGGCACAATAAGTTAAGAAACAGCTTAACCGTTACATAGAAGTGAAATCTACAATCTAACACAATAGCAAACACTGTCAATTTTCGTCGATTTATTTAATGCAATGCGTCAGACAGATTTAACAAACAGAACAAAAGGCACATGAAGGTTATTGTTTTCCTTTTTCTCTCTTCTTTTTTAACTTCTTCCTGTCCCAAGGTGCTGCCTACATTGTGTTACAGATCACACAAGGACTTGCACTTTGGCAACAGTCTAACTGTAACTGCTGTTCTTCCGTCTATCACCCGCCAGTGATCAGAAAACCTTAAAGAAACTAGAAGATATTTGACACTGAAGATTTCTATATTTGTGGCCAATAAAATGTTATAAGTTGACTTTTCCACTTCAGCAAGACAATAATTATTAACCCAACGAGAGTACTGGTTTCAACTTCTCATCAAATATTTTCTCCAATAATCTCAGTCAGTCAACAATGGCCAACATATCAATTCAACCTCAAAGCATTAATGTTTTGGTCAAAACTGCTTCCATTTTGTTCAAACACTGAATGCATAATCTATCATCCTACAAGGAACTAGAGGTCCAGTAGAGGGGTTAATTTCTATAATGCAAAAGAGAACAAAATGTCACAGTAAGGAATTTTCACATCCATCAACCCTTTATTAAATACCTTTTGATAGGCCAGAATCACATTTGAAACCAGATAATTCAGCAAAGTTAATGCACAAACGAATTAAACTGAGGCTTGTCCAACAAAAAGGCCAGACACCTTATCGTCTACTCATTTCTTCTTCTTTAGGTTTGGAATACCATTATGCTTTCCACACGCTTTAATGGAGTATAAATCTTTTCATGGATTCCTTCAATCACTTTATGCGCATTACACACCAAACTTGGCGACGTTGTCACCCATTAACAGAACTCTTTCTACGGTTGTCAGACACTTTATAACGCTAAATTGGTGCATATATTCCCTACTATCACCATTTCCAAAAAGACGATTTTGTAGCGCCAATTACATCTATTTCTCCGCTACAAGAATCAAATTCCATTAGAATATAGTTGAGGAAGCTATAAATTATGAACACAAATCATAAACAGATCACCAAAGACGACATGCTTTATTGCAGCCTATTCGTGCAACACTACCGACTGCATGCTAGTTCAATCAACGACGCCTATCCTAACCCCCTAAATAATCAATTATTTTATTAAACCGTAACACATGTAATAGCTTCTAAAGTGACAAACTGTTTCAGTTTCATAAAGAGACATTAGGAAATGAAGATTGAAAAAGATTAGTACATACGGAACCCTGAGAGAATTAAAAATAAACTACAAGACTATGATGCAGAAAAAGGACCAAAACAACAAATCTAACCTTAACCAAGAGTGAATATCAAACATGAAATATGTCCCAGACAAAGCTTAAAAAGAAAATACAATGCGCTAAAAGCAAACGCAATAAGGATACACTGAACAGTAGATAATAGAGAAAGCAAACCTCATCTAGCATTGAAATCAGCCTCGATTTATTTCTTCGGTTTTCACTCCCGTCTCCACCACTAAGTGGATCACCAACAATTCTACTTGCGTTCAAATTTACCGATGGAGGATCCATCAACGAATAATCAACAGTATTTTTCTCAGCGAGAACTCCCAGACCCACATCGCAGAACTCTTCCAGCAACTGCTGTGCAGGTTTTAAGAACCTTGATTCCTTCAAAATCGAAGCGTATCCCGTAAATGGCCCGAAGGGGACTGAACTTCTTGATGCCTCATTAGAGGTCGAAGCAACGCAGCCAACAGTGCTTGGAACTACATATCCGCTGCTTGCAACTCTATCTCCATAAATTTCAGAGCCATATCTTTGAAGATTAAGCTCAAGGGGAAGGTGGTTACTGTGAGAAGATAAAGACAGAGATAATGGTTCTGGTTTAAACACAGCCTGATCACTACTTCCACCGTTCAAGGACTGATCAAAGTCTCTAAGGTTTTGAAGATTATGTGGATTATAAAGAAAAGGGTTATTGTTAATATCAAGAATCGAGCTAGGGTTCATATGCAAAGTGGACTGTGAATCCAAATAAGGATGATATGAAGTTGAACTAGAAGAGGAACCATTCACGATCCCACCAACAAAACCCATCAAATTCACACCTTCTTCTTTCACTACACAAACTGGGTTCGCTTTCACTTGCTCACCAGCAGCAGAAATTGGGTTGTTGTGATGCTGAAACTCGTGAGCACTCGCGTTTGCACAATTTAGTAAATCTGAAGAGATAAGCGAAGCATCGCATAAAGGTAGTAAGCCAGTGCACCCTTGAAGACCGGCTGTAGTTTCAACACAACCTGGATGGTTTTGAGCTACGACTCGCAGCTTATCTCTTCTACTTTGTTGTGGGACATGGTAGGGCTCAAAACTCTCCGCCATAAGCACAAACAATAACCAAACCAAACCCTCTCGAGACTAGTTACCCCAAAGGAGAAAGAGAAAACAGTGGAAAAGGTACTGTAAGAAAAAAAGAGAATTGTGTATGGGTATTAAAGAGAAAGATGATAACAGAGACGGTGAAAGAAAGGGAACAGTGAAAAAGATGTGGTGATGATGAGATAAAGGGTTATCATGGTCTTCAGAGCTGCAAATATGGCAGAGAAGCGCGGATTAGCAGAGATACGTGAAGAGATCGAGAATTCATGTATGAGGTGCTCACTTCACGCATCCTCTACCATCACTCACTCGCATCCGCACACAGACTATACCAACACATAAACCAACAAAATCTTCGTTTCAGTATTTCCTTCTTCTTTCTTTCTTTAATGCCCACCAAGCTTCTCTCTCCCTTAGAATTAGTCTGGTGAGCATAGGGCTTCGAGCAACCGGGCAACCACCGGCTATTTCCGGTAATTATTGAACTAAAACTGTGTTGCAGATATTTCTTACGAGTTTTGGGAAGTTCTGTGGTTTTTTTTACTTCAGAATTTATTGAATTAATTTAATTAATTGGGAGTTTAATGGGAAGGGGATGTGATGACGCGCGTGAGAACGCGGGAACAGATGGACAGAGTGATGAATGAAAGGCAAAGGCTGATGAGTTTTGCCCTTCTCAACACTCATCCTACTCCTCACTCCCTTGCTTTTTGATTCCCGGTTTACGAAGTTCTTCCTTATTATTATTTCAGGAATAATTAATTATTCTTATATTAGAAAAAAGATTTAAAAGGAAAAAGGCGTAAATTTTATATTATTTAATTACTCTCCGTAACTTTCAAATTTTATATCATGTAGACCCCTCAATAAACACTATATTTAATTATTTTTCTATAAGGTTTTCTTTTATTATCTTTTGATAGGTTACCAATTTTAATAATTAATACCATTAATAAGTGAATACTGTTGCAAATAAAAAATTTTAAATAAAATAATTTTATTACATTAATAAAATGATAAATAAAATAAATTAAAAAAATTTATCATTTAATTAATATAATAAAAATTTATAAATTTTTTATTTATTTTATTTATTATTAATAAATAAATTTTTCAATAATTTCATTACATTAATTATATTAATATAATAAAATTATTTTATTCAAAAAAAAATTTTAAAAATTTAAATTTTCAAATAAACACTCAAATAATAATTTTAAACTTGTAAAACATTCCTCATTTTTACGTGAAATATTGAGATTCAATGATTTTCACACTTGAATCAAGGCGGGTAAAGAAAAATAAATAAATAAATACATAATAGGTGAGAAAATTAAAACACATAATCACTTGATTAATCAAGTTCCAACATCATATTAAGTTATCATTTAACAATCACACCACGAAGATTTATCTCGTATGTGTATCACATAACATGTGTCACTTATATACTTTACACCGTAATGTAATTGATATTTAACAAATGAACTAGGTTAAAAAAAATAACAGTTACTAATTACAGGTGCTAAATTACATAATTTGGTAAGGCCAGTAATGCTATAGATTATCGACCAAATCAAAACAACCGGGGCAGCTTTTAGTGACCTGCTGTTTTACCAAATTATGCCAGCTATGGCGTTGGATTGATTGCTGTTACTGATCTCGTACAAATACTTTGCCTTTTAATTAATTCTCAATCATGCATGCATTGACACCTTCTTAATTGGATTCTGAATTGGACACTGCTCCTTTTAATAATACAAAGACAACCCTTTTGTTAACACTCCTTTTGATAACAAAGAAGCTATAAAAAGGAAATTTAATAACTACATTCCACTTTACAAGTGTTATGTACTGTGGAATTAAGCAGAAAAATCTGTAGATCCTCAAGCAGTTTTCAGAAATTGCAATGTATCTTGATTACTCCCTTCACCCACATCATTCTTATGCATCGAATCTTTCACTAGACCCGCAACATTAGGCGTCAGTGGGCATTGGCATTGACCGCATGGTGCCCTTTTCTTATCTTTGCCCCGAGTTGGCTGCTGGAGGTTCACATTAGCGGTACATCAGCAGAAATTAAAAGAGCTTTAAATCACTGTACAATAAAGAAAAGTTCCAGCTGTTACGGATGGTAATTCATGCCAAAAACCCAAAGCAGAAGAACAAAAAGCCTTCACTGCTTATGACACCAGTTTGGTAGATAACTCAATAATTATGATTAACTAACCGATGAGAAGTTAATTATAACAAAGACATCATTTGTATCTTCCATAATCATTTCAAGAAGCCAGATTATCTGTTGTCACTAGCAATATTTTAGTTACGAATATGGCAGGTTCAATTATACATAATAGCATGCATTCGTCTGTGAAAGAAAGTTGGCGGAGGATGTAACTTTCAAACCGTTTGACTTCCCAATTTTACCAGTAAATTCATCATTGATGAAGTGTATTCTAATTTGGTATCCATAATTGCTTGCAAATTAAGCTGGTCACAACCCAGTACCGAATCGACGATGATCTCAAGGTTACGACATCACACCATCAATCCCACATGGCCACCTGTTTCATTCGATTTCATAACCATCGGCTGTGCAGCTGCAGCATCATGCATGCGGATGAATTTGTTAAACGCCACCATTGATACCAACTTCACACCTTAATTAGCGAAGTTTGAATTTACGTAAAATAATATTATTATTAAATAAATAATATAATATATTATAATTTATATATTAACACGTAAATTTATTTATAATAAATTAATTATTTAAATAATTAAAATGTATTAATACATATTAATTTTTTATTTTTTATATATTAACTTAAATTAATTATTTAATAAATTTATTATATTTTTAAAATTTAACTATATTTATTATATTTTAAAATATATTTTATAATATTTAAAATAAAATTATTTATTATTTAAATATATAATATTATAAGTATTGTGAAAATAATTACAATGTGTAAAAATAAATAAATAAATATTACGATTATAATTTATTTAATTATTATATTTTATTAAAATTTTTAATTAATAATATAATTATTAAAAGATTTAAATAAGAATTACACCATGCAATATGCATATTTTTTTTTGACAATTTTACATTTTAATCCCTGACATAATATTAAATACTAAGTTGCTCAAAATTTTTAATTTATAATTAACAATTAATCAGTGTAATTAAAAATATTATCAAATGTTTTAACAAATCAACTGCCAGCTAAAGTTAACGAAAAGATGGCTATTTATTACTACCACAAGTGGTTCTACCTACCAAAAGCAAAGAATCGATGGGTATCGACCAACTTTGTGAGAGCAATTAATGTTCTCGACCGTCTTTCATTCATGCTCTCAAAACCTAGTTCTCCATCGTCAAATGATCTTATTTGTGGCAAGTGACAACATCTTGTCCTAAATCTAAACTTGGATTTCTGCCACGTGGAGAATGAATCACTTGTGCACGTGGCCCTCCTTTCATACCGTAACTGTGACGATTGAATTTATAATTAATTATACCAGTAGTTTCGATAATGGTGATGGAATGAGTTAAAGTAGTTCCACGTGGCGATCATGTATGGGTTCTGACAGTAGATTGAAACCTACAGTTCAAAGTGTTTGATAGATTGATAGCCAGTGTTTGACGTCGTCATGCTAACGTTTTCTTCTCTTTCCTTTTTCTCCCCCTTTTCTGTACAAAATCTTTTGCTTGAGATAAAGAGAACCCCCGATTTTGCCGTCGCTCCATGAAACGGAGTTTCAGAGACACCGTACACCACCACAGAGGAAACAGCACGGACGGAGTTTCAGAGAGCGTGCTATCCACGCTTTTGCTCTGTGAGATTGCTTTCTGTACTTAACCATACGGGTGCATATTCGCGAGATAAAATTACTACAAATAAACAAGAGATTCTGATGTGACTGGTGAAGAGAGGTTCAGCTTCTGCTAGTTAGATAGCTTCTCCTGAGTGAGACATTTAGATGGGGTTCGAAGTGGTAGCTTGTTAAATAGTCCTGGACGACGAAGCCGCAGCTGCTAATCGATCAGGGATTTTTTTTTATGGCGAAAAAAGGACGAGAAGGACTGTCATGGCGTCACTCGTTGCGTGAAGAGGATCGTCTCACACAGTTATCCTTACTGTGCTGTAATAAAAACACTTAATTAATGAAATCTGAAATCTGACTTCCTGCAGTAACAAAGGGATGTACTTTCTCGTCACGTCTCCACCGTCCGATGCTCCTCGAACGTCGTATTCAAACCTGATACTCTGTTACCGTGAACATCGGCGGCCCCGCCTAACAATTCAGCTACTGCTAGGTGTTATTACCCCTGCTCCTGCGGCAGAATGAAAGCGACTCTGTTGTCCAAATACTGTAAGTACACTGAACGAAACGACGTAGTTCGGAGAACATATTTGTCTGATTTGACTATTTCGAACTATCGGCAATACGTATGAACGGCGAACATGAAATTGGTTTTACACATTACATAGAAGCATGTATTTTCTCTTAAGAAACCAACGTTTTATTTTATTTTTTCCCGGAAGACAATTTAACAAACAGTTATTAACAAAATTTTCTTCAAAAGGCATGATATCCCATGTTGTCCATGAACAAAATCGTTTGTCCGAAATTGTTTTGTCATTCACAACAATTTTTATTCTTACAAGAATTGGGGAAAAGGATACATGTGAAACCTGCAAGATTTACTGTTCAATGAGCACGTTCTTAGCTTCATGGACGAAAATCCCTGATGACACTTGGTTCACTCATTCAGCGATCTCCATAATTGCACATCAAGAACACTATAGCAATATCAGGCTAGGAAGAATTGTGATTACAACCCACGTTACCTTTTCCAGGATAAAAGACAACTCTGTAGTATAAACAATTGATTAAACAGAAAAATAATCAAAATAAAGCAGAATTGACAAGAGTAGATAAAAAAATAAAATAAAAAAAGTACTTGCTCGCGACAGAAAATAAAAGGCTGGTCGATTCGGTTGTTCTGGAATAAAGCTGTCTTGTTCATTCATGGCTTTCATTAACATCAATTATTATTCTTGATACGGGTACAAGATTGGTCTTTGAATATCAAACAAACCAGCACCACACATTCGAAGAGAAACTGTTAATTTCAAAGGAAATTTAGGCAATGAATATTTGATGTTGCTAGTTTAAATTTACATTATGAAAGAATTCTATATGTGGATCTTGCATGTGTGGTGTTTGTCTATGAAAATTTTCAAGGTGTTCACACTGTACAAACAAGTAGCAAGTTAAGAAGAAAGAGAGAAAATTACAAAGAACAGTGAGAACAAATGATAGAGGGGTAGCCTGTCTATTTAATTGGGTCCATAATCGCGTAAAGGAGAAGGGATTCTGTCATTATATTGAACATTTTCTTGCATTGTTTTGACATCGAACCAAGAAGAAATAGACACAAAGAGAAGCAGTGGCAATAATGAAACACTTTTTTCTTTCGATAATTAAGCCATAACATTAAAGTGATTGACTCCCAACTACCAATTGATTCATCCGCTACAAGTAGCCCAGACAAGATTACCAACATGTTACATGTCATTTACTGCATAACCTATTCGTGCGGCCGTGAAAATGTTGCGTTACCTAAACACAAAGAGACAATATTCAATCTACAAACAAAGACAATTGTTTTGCAGCTGTAAACATACTGTACCTTCATTTATTCCTGTGTGATCTATTAAACTGTTGCAAGATCGCGTTAAGATTGGAGAAGAATTCAATCGTGGGGGGTAATAATGCAAGGGCAAATTGGCAATAGGTAGCATTATGATTTATTTATTTATTTTCCACAAAAGAAAATCAGCTTTTGTTTGACTCAGTAAGATTCCGTCTAGCTAGAGCAATTGTTTCCACAGAAATGAATAATCACCTTCCAAAGCCCATTTAACTCCTGCTTGTCAGAGGAATTCTTTCGTTTTCAAGACGATAATTGGGCTGGCGGCCCCGAAACCCACTAGCCAAACAACTTTTTAACTTTAGGAAACAATTACAAGAAGACGAAGGCGAATTATAGCTACCCATGCAATTACAAGAAGGGGGGGGGGCATGCAAATGCTATGCACCACTGTACTAGGTGTCACAGGCTCCTCCTCCGGCCTGCAAGACACTTTTTTGAATAGTTCATATTTGAAGATCAACCTTGCAGGTCTTTGCTTATTATTAATTTTGATCTATCTTTGTCTCGTCAAGGATAACTTTAAATTTTAATTAGTTTTACGTTATAAATCATCAAATTTTATTTCACTTTACACGCATGAAAATAGAGCGCACACACATTATTTGCGCCTCAATTAGCATGCTTAGAGTTAAGAGTGTGCCAAACCACTCCCATGAGAAAAATTATGCATGTCCTCGTGCGTATGGTAATTTTTTTAGATCTCAACTTTATCAATTATTACTATTGAGATTTAATTCTACTTGCTATTCTTTCTTGAAAATAGTGCTTGGCGGAAGAGTGGTGACAACAACTCAAGATGAGAGATATCCTGCGTTACCTCACTCAATTGAGCATATTTATTTAGATCTATTGTATTGATATTTTCTCAAATATCGACAAGACAATAAAGAAAGTTTTACTCTTATTCTGATATCAATTGTCATAAGTCTGTACGGCATCTTACGAATAGTCCATTTTTAAAGATTAGTCTTACATAACTCATATGTTACTAATTTTGATCGGACTTAGTCTCGTTAAGAGAACAACTCTTAACTCTTGATCAATTTTGATTTAAAGATGGCCAAATTCCCTTTACTCTGCACGCCTGGAACTAGAGTCATACTCGTTGTATGCACCTTAACTAAAGCGCTTAGAATTATGGTGTGACACTAGACCACAAAGCATGATAGCTGAGAACTTCCCTGTCACTCCGTGGCATGTCTATTCACATAGTGCTACTGCTCCAGGTCAATCTGCCATGCCGATACCACAAACTCTTGGCGGCGAATCTTGTTTGTCTTAGACCTTAGGCACAATTGTTGGTAAATTCCTAGTAGATTTTCTCCCCACTGAACCACTGTGACAGTAGTATTAAGGGTGTTCTGTTTTCAGCTTTTGACTTTTGTCGGGATCATATATTCCGGATGAAGTGATCTCTAAAGCTTATATTACGGGCTTGTGTGAAGGCCATGATTTAAGTTTTTACCGCAAAGCCAACACTGTATGCATAAGCATTTAGCTTTTCGGCCATAACTAGTGTCATTGGCTTCGCCCCAATACCAAGCGGGAACATGCAGTGATCCAATGAATGTCGGAGCATGTGGGCATACATAATAGACACAAGCCCTATGGGGTGCAAAGTGCACACACAGCTTCTTCTGCAGTGTAGGCCCAAGGTTTTGCTTAAACATGCAGGCAAATTCTTCAACTTTTTCATTATGCCAGGCCAGCAACTTTTGGGTAATGAAATATGAATGGAGTCAAGTGACATATTATAATAATACTTACTGGCTTGGGGTTATTTTCTTTTTCTTTTTAATCCCTTTCTTTGATTTACCTTTTTCCCAACAGAAGGATGCCAATGCACCACAAAAAATACGAATCCAGCAAAAGCAAGCACAAGACAACCCCACAACTAATGATAATGCATCTTTCACAGCCCTCTTTCCTTCTCAATTTGGCTTTGCTTCTGCGATTACAGCAAAGTTCAACAATATTATGTTGTCCTTTATTTGTCAACCAAATTGAGTTACTTAAAGGTTCATCTGATAAATATATGAATTTAAATCTCAGCCGATAGGTAATTTTAATGGTTATAATTATGAATTTAATAATTTTAATATGATATAATTTAAAATTTTAATAAAATAATTTGTACAACTAAAATTTTTCTAAAATTAAATTATATTAAAATTATTTAGTATTCATAAAATTTAGTATATAAATTTATCTAATAGCTGATACTACTGTACTAAATTTCTTGAACGTTCGATAATTTTATTGTGAGAAAAATTTTATAAATATAAGCGTATTTTTTTAATTTAAATTAAGACATTAATTTTAAATAATTGACGACTCATTCATATAATTTAAAAATAAATAAGAACATTAAACTGAAAGTATTAGATGATATAAACTGATTTTAATTTTAACCATAAGATTTACATGAATCAACATTAAACTGGTTCATAAACGAATGCATTCATATCATTGGCAAGCAGTATAATGGACTTGAATGTTTCAACATAAGAAAGAACCATTAAAAGCAATCAAGAAAGCATCCTTGATTTCCTTTGTTGTCAAAGTTTTTAGTTACTGGTTAAAAATGGCCAAAAATATCCCTTAAAATATGTGCCAATTTGGCTGCATGAATATGAATCTGACCCACCCATATATTCTCCCCAATTCTGTTAAAAGAAAGAAAGGTGATCTCACAGCAAAGTGATTTTGGCTTTGGCTGCCATTGCATGGCATTGCATTGCCTTGCCTTTCGTTGCCAATATCTCGAATTTCAAGAGTTGGAATCCAATGGCATCCTTCACTTCATCAATTGCATCAATTTGGTCACCAATCGCTTAGGGCTGGCTAATACCCAAAATTAAATATCACGAGCATAACAACCTTAATAGCATCACCCAAAAGATAAATTAAAAAAAGAAAAGCTAAGGAATCCATTATTTGGAGCATAATTAAGATTGAGAAAATTTTATTCTTATTTTAAATTTATTTTAGAATTAAATTATATATATATATACACACACACACACACATAAAAACATAAATATTAATTAATTTTGTCATGCAATGTTTAAATATTTAAAATTTAAAATTTTAAGTATTGCTAATTAAATTTAAACGAAACTATTAAAATAATTAGTAGTAAGAAGTTCTTAATCTCCTTTATAATTATAATGACAAATTATGTTGAAGACATATAAATCATATAATTTTACACTATTATTTATTTTAATTTAATAAGTTTGTTTTCCTTAAAATTTTTTTTTAAAAAATATTAGGTATGATAAATTTATTATATTAAAATAATTAATGTGACATAATTATTTAATTAATAAATAAAAAATTATTTATTAATAATAAATATAATTATATTAATTAATTAATTAAATAATAAATTTTTTAATTTTTTATTTATTAATAATAAATAATTTTTATTTTTTTAATTAAATAATTTTACTTCACCAATTATTTTAAAACCATTGAACCGAAGAATGAGTCCTTTCTCAAATATCCGATGATCTGCAAGTGGTGGCCCCACGTGTATGTGCTTACACTTGTTTTTTCTCAGATAACGTGTCAACCCTAATTCTCCCACGGCCGACACTTCATTCAACTCCGGACCCACTTTTTATACCGTTGCCCTTGAATTGAAATATCGGGAAAATTCAATTCTTCGCCTACAACGCGGATCAACAACGGTTACTTTCCTGTACTTCGTCGTTTTGAGCCCCTTTGACCAAGTGGTCTACTTGGCCACTTTACAGTACACTCCAACGGTTACTCTCCTGTACTTCGTCGTTTTGAACTGCTGTAACTAAGTGGCGTACTTGGTCACTTTGTATTAAACTCCTTCGCTGAACCTACTCTCTCTTCCTGTCCGTCTTTCTCTCATGGATTTTGTTCCTTCTTCACAATGGCAGCATCTCTTCTTCGTTTTCGTTTTCATTTTCAAGGCCACATACTTCACTCTGCCCACGCATGCTGACCTACCCGGCAGTTGGGAACTTTTGGTCCCCAACGCAGGCATAGCCACCATGCACACAGCGGTGACCCGCTTTAACACGGTGGTCCTTTTAGACCGAACTAACATCGGCCCGTCACGCAAAATGCTGCGCAGAGGTCGCTGCTGTTTCGACAAGTACGATCCCGTTCTTAAACGCGATTGCTACGCCCACTCAGTCGTTCTCGACCTGCAAACCAACCAAATTCGTCCCTTAATGATCCTCACTGACACTTGGTGTTCATCGGGTCAGTTTTTACCCGACGGAACTTTGTTAAAAACCGGAGGTTACTTGAAAGGGTTTAAGAAAATCCGAAAGTTCAGCCCGTGTGAAGCAAACGGCTTCTGTGAGTGGGTGGAGCTTGAAGACGCGGAGTTAGTTAACGGAAGATGGTATGGTACTGACCAAATATTACCAGACGGTACGATAATTATTATTGGCGGTAAAGGCGCTAACACGGTCGAGTATTACCCGCCGAGAACCGGTGCCGTTTCGTTTCCGTTTCTTCGTGACGTGGAGGATAAACAGATGGACAATTTGTACCCTTACGTTCACCTCCTTCCCAATGGCCATCTTTTCATTTTCGCTAACAACAAGGCTGTGATGTATGATTACGAGACAAATAAAATAATGAAGAACTATCCACCGTTGGTTGGTGGCCCTCGTAATTATACCTGGGTCCTCGGCTATGCTAGCACTTGAAGAGGACTTCTCAAAGGCCGTGATTGTAGTCTGCTGTGGGGCCCAGTATGGAGCTTTTATCTTCAGGAGCACCGACACTCCAGCGCACGGCAGCCGTGGGAGAGTAATTGCCACGACAGATGAGCCGGGTTGGGAAATGGAGGACATGCCATTCGGAAGGATAATGGGTGACATGGTAATGCTCCCAACCGGCGACGTTTTAATAATAAAAGGAGCTCAAGCTGGTACTCAAGGATTCGAATTGGCATCCGATCCGTGTTTATTCCCGGTTCTATATCGGCCGGATAAACCTTCTGGATTACGGTTCATGACATTGAACCCAGGTAGTGTACCCAGAATGTACCACTCCACTGCCAACCTGTTACCGGACGGACGGGTATTAATCGCTGGAAGCAATCCCCATTATTTCTATCAATTTAACGCAGAATTTCCTACTGAATTACGGATTGAAGCATTTTCACCTGAGTATTTGTCACCGGATCGGGCAAATCTCCGACCCGTAATCGAGGAAGCTCCCAAAAACGTGCGTTACGGTGAGGCTTTTAATGTGTTCGTATCGGTTTCATTGCCCGTGGTGGGAATTCTGGGGGTGAATTTGGGAAACGCGCCATTTGCAACGCATTCGTTTTCACAAGGACAAAGACTGGTCAAATTAACCGTTACGCCTTCAGTACCAGCTGCGAACGGGAGGTACCGGGTAGGGTGTACAGCCCCTCCAAACGGTGCAGTTGCTCCGCCAGGTTATTACATGATGTTCGTAGTCAATCAAGGCGTGCCAAGTGTGGCACGATGGGTACACTTGATTGCATGATTTTGTAATTCTGTTCCAATAGAAACTTCAAATTAACTGTTAATATGGAAAATAGTCATTGTGAAATCCAATTTTATAAGTCAAATGAGAAAGGATTTAAGTCATTTGAGGAATGAAGGGAAGAAGAACACCTAACGGTGGTGCTTGCTGCATACCATTAATGCATAACGGTGGTACATGCTTATTGGTATATATAGTACATGCATGAGCGTATGAATCAAACTTTCAAACTATGGACCGCTCTGCCTCATCACCTTCGTAGTAATCAGACACAGCAACACTCCTTTGAACGTTCTTGTAAGAATATCGTCGAGCCAACCACACATACACGATCAAGTTTGCCGCAGCCATGGCTGCCAATAGCCAGTAGAATTTGTCTAAGCGGCTGTGATTCATATCTTTCCCAAACCAACTCCGCCCATTTTTCTCGGTAATATGATCGACAACAGTTATCAACAGGCTACTAAGGAAATTTGCTGCTCCAAGAACACTGAGGTAGAGAGCAATACCTAAGCTTCTCATGGAGTCGGGAACTTGGTCGTAAAAATATTCTTGCAAACCAACCAAAGTAAACCCATCGCCAATTCCAATGATGATGAATTGCGGAGCCAACCAAAACACACTCATTGGAAGCGAACCATTTATCGGGTCATTCTCGACAACTCCGAGTCTTTTTCTCTCGACCAGTGCGGCGACTACCATTGTAGCAATCGTGAAAAGCATCCCAATGCCGATTCTCTGGAGGATTTTGATGCCTCTTTCGTTTCCCGTTGCTCTTCTTAATATTGGTACGAGGATCTTCTCATAAACGGTGACAGAAAAGATCATTCCAATGGCAGCTAAAGAGTAAATGGAGGCTGGAGGGATCAGGAATCCGTCACCGATTTTTCGATTCATAGTAGTGCCTTGTTTGATGAAGAATGTGGAAGTTTGTGCTACACAAATTCCAAATGGTAAGGTAGCTAGCCATATGGGAATCATGTTAAGTACGAGCTTCATCTCCTCGACTTTGGTCACGGTTGCAAGTCTCCAGGGACCCTGCTTCTCAAATGGAGTTTCCATGTCGTGAGGGACAGCAGCTTTGTCGAGAAATCTGCAAATTTGATTTGAATTAGTCAAATCCAACAAAATTCAGAAAGTTAAGAAGGGACAAATATCTATTCACTTTGCTTACTTGAGCTTATCGGTGTGGCACAATAGCCTTCCCCTGGTCGTCGGTGCCTCGGGAACTTCATACAATTCATTAGGATTAGAAGGATAAGGCAGATTTCTTTTGGTAATGGCAGCGACAAGAACTTGCAACATTGGCGTCAAGGGGCTTCCCGTTGGCCTTCTGTAACGATAGAGTGGGCCCCCAATAATGAAAATAAGTAGCGAGACAGCCATGACTGTTGTGATGATAATATCTCCAGCACCCCAGCTCACATGGTCTTGAACATAAATAACTACAGTCACGCCAAGAAAAAGTCCAGAACAAAGGCCGAAATTCCACCAGTTAAAAAACGACATTTTCTTCTTTCGTTCTTCAGCGTGATCATCATCAAACTGGTCTGCTCCAAAGCTCTCTAGAGAAGGTTTGTGCCCTCCAGTTCCGAGGGAGATCAAGTAGATGGCAAGGAAGAAGATCACTTCGTGAACCTTTCTGGGCTGCAGGCACACGTCTGCATCACAAGCCCTTAAGCTTGGCACGAACCAAGAGATAGTCAAGAGACCCAAACCCTGATTTTACACATCAAACATTTATTGTTATAGAGTGACCTACTTCATTGATTAAACAAAAATTGTTCAAGGGCCGATTGTTTTGTAATTATAATGTCGGCCTGAATTTCAGTTGGGTTTCAAAGAGAATTCTAAATACAATTCATAGAGAATCCAAGTACATGCATTCCTCCACGCTAAAGGTAGACATACTCATGATGCCACACTATAAATGATCCTAATTTTAGCTTAATTTCTTGTTTTAGTCAAGTGGGGTGAACCAATAGATTGATTTTGAGATCAACGAGGGGCAGCAGAATATTACCAGGAGGTAAATGATAGATGAGACAAGAACAGTCGAGTATCGGCCCAGGTAAGCATCGGCGATGAATCCTCCGAGTAATGGCATAAGTGTGGTGACACCAGCCCAGTAATTGACACTCCTCGCTGCTGTCTTCAAGTCTTGATGAATCACCTTGCTCAGGTAAATTATCAAGCTTGTTGCTACTCCAAAGTAACTCAACCTCTCGCTGAACTCGATTGCTGGCCAAATATAATAGACAGAAAGTTATTTTTAGGATTGCAAATGCACTTCCAAAATGAAATAAAAGCACACAAGTTACAAATAATATCCCTTTATTCAGTGCAGAATAATTTTCTTTCTTGAATTATGTGGCCAGAACAGAACAAAATGTTTTTCAGCTTTTGGCTGTCTTTTTTGACCTGGGGATAGCGCGCGTCTTCATGCAGTGATTGGAGGATGGTTGGTTACCTTAGAATTTTTAAGAAGTCGCTTGTAAGGTCATATACCGCAAAGTTTAACAGGAATTGTGAAAGAGACGTAACGGCCGGTGGAGAAAATCTTGCTCAACTTTTTCTCGGATAATCATAATGGAATGACGAGTTAAACGAGGAATAAAACTACACAAATAGCTATACGTATATGGCTGCAGGTTGGGACTAGGCTAAATCTTAGTTCAAGAGTCGGAATAATATTTAATCAAACTGTAACCAAGGGTTTTTAGTTATCATGCATTGAAAACATTTATATATGCTGAGTCGTTTCAAATTTAAACGTAGAATTTGTAAAGCTCGATAAACATCTTGTTACTAATAAATGCTGAGTCGTTTCAAATTTCTTAGGGTTTTCAGACAAAGAGGGCACGGTTTAACATGAAAGTACAAACTGGGGGCACATATTATAGCCCTCTTTACGATTTGGTGCTTATAAGGTTGGGTTGAGGATTTGAGGTTGGAGAGAAGAAGTGAAAAGCAAGTGAACCACCAACTTAAGATGGATATATAGCAATGACTTGCATGTTGTTGGCAATTGATATATCTTGATCACGGATCACGTTAGCAATGACGAAGCTTAGCATTCAGAAATGACCAAAAGCAGCTAAATTTGTGGCATGAAAACATGATAAAGGGAAAATTCCCAGGCAATTCTTCGTATAAAGTGCTTTTAGCAATTTCTTTTTGTACAAAGAGTTCCTGGTTCAAGGAGGGGACTATTGCTAAAGTAGTTGCAGGTTTTCTATTTTCGGGAAGAAGATAATAAATTACAAAAGGAAAGAAAAGAAAATGAAGTGATATTTTATTCAATTTTCTAGGAAACCGGAAGAAGCATATATGAAAAATCAAATAGCCAATAACTTGTTCATAATGATTATGTAATAGTTTATATTCCTTACCGATGATAAAGAGAGAGGCTTTCCAAACACCAGTTGAAGCACGAAGAGGAACCCTTCCTTTATGATCCACAGAAGAATCATAAACCCATCTCTCTCGATCACTAACATGATCTCCCGTAGTCAATCCTGCTGCCTCCTTTTTTGGCTCCATATCTTTTCTAGTTCAGAAAACAGAACAAAAGACTCAGAATTTTCAAATAAGGGAGATACAGTTGTGTTGATTTCAGCTTTGCTTTGCACCTGCTTATATAGGCAAGACTGATAGTGGGGTAATTGCTTTGTTGACTCACTGAGTTTGTAGTTTGAAAACTCTGACGATTGAAAGAGAAATAGCATTCCAGGTATGATGTGATAGAAAAGCTTTTTCCGGGAAAATAATTGTGAGAGAGAAAATTATTCATTCCGTCCACCAAGATGTCGCTGTTATAGTGTATAGATGATGGCCTATACTGAGTAGAAAAAGGTCGGCATGAAAATCCATTAT
This sequence comes from Swietenia macrophylla, assembly GCA_032401905.1. NCBI lineage: Eukaryota > Viridiplantae > Streptophyta > Magnoliopsida > Sapindales > Meliaceae > Swietenia > Swietenia macrophylla. The sequence goes on from CP135581.1 coordinate 5,998,192, forward strand.
ATTCCAAGAAGGACCACCATGTACAGAAAATACTGTGAAAATCTGAATACTACACAATGGTTTAGCCGGATTTTACCTGTCTGCCATACAAACACCATGATCTCTCATTGCAAAAAGCTTCTTGAATTGTCAATTTTAAGCACTAATAATATTTTCCACATGGGATTTTACTTTAATATTTGTCGGTCAAATAAAATTTGCTCCATTTGTGTAGTCCTTTCGATAATTTTGATGCGAGCAAGATATCATACATACACTATTAGGGCTAACATTTCATGATTATGATTCTGTTGGTTACAACTACTCAACATTAAATCTACTTAATGATAATGATAATAGTGTTCCGATGCATTCAAACCTCATCTTTTTTTCGAAGAAAAGTCTTAGTTGTGACGGTTTTATGATAAGTATTTAAAACATTATTTATTTAATAATTTTATTACATTAATATATAATTAAAATAATAAAATTATTTAATTAATAAAATAAAAAATAAATAAAGTCAAAAAAATTTCGTCATTCAATTAATATATTAAAAAATTTATGAAAATATTTTTAATTTTTTTATTCATCATTAATAAATAAATTTTTTTATTTTATTCATGAGATAATGCTATTATATCAACTATATTGATATAATGAGATTGTTCTTATCTATTTTTTTTTGTCAAATTGAATTTCTACAGAATAAGAATATGTACAAAAGTGAAAGCCGCGCGTATAGAACTTGTTCCATGTTACCCTAACATAATAAGTAATTTGTATGTTTATCTTATTTATGTCACATGTATGTTTACTACTATTTATCATTGTAGCAATATTGATTTTACTGTAATTAGGATTAGGATATTATATTAAATTAATCAAGCAATAGGTGATATGCCAAAGTGATGATCCACTAGCAAAAGCAGAAATCATGACAGCAAGTTAATGGTCCATTTTCGGCCACATACAGATTTAATTAGTTCCCCAACTGTTGGATCAAATTCAGTAATTTTTTTTCTACTTCATCTTTGATTTAATTATTTCATAAAAGGTTTAAAAACTTTTTTGTTTAGGAGTCTCCATTAGGTTGCATTCACCTAACCCTATCAATGCCAGTAATGGGAGATCTGACTTAATTAATTAATTCAAGCAGAAAAAAAAAAAAAGAGAGAGAGTTGACCCAAAACCAGGCCAATTGAGATTTTGCTAATTTAAAGATGCATTCATATGATTCCATACTTGGGAATTATAATTTTGACAATTTCCTTTCCATTAAATAAAAGAAAATAATTAATGGCACAGTATTAGAAATCATTCATGGTTCTAGTCAACTGCAATTCTCATAATAACATGGAATTTCAGTGGCTGCAGCAATTGATGAATTGCTCGACTTTATTATGGTGCTTCGAGCACTGATCTCTCCATTGCATCATCTTAATATAAACTTACACAAACTGATAATACGACCGTGTATTTGGCAATATAATATATATTTTTGCTTAACCCACAAAGCAACGATGCTAATTATCTCAATTAGCAATCATTTTGTTGAAGATCAGATTAGTTGCCATTAATTGTTATCTACAATATTGAGCCATCGAAGCAGAGGTTTGTGGGTGATATGATTGTAAAACTACATATTCAATGAACCATGTGATTTTCATTTCTAATTTATATCTTCTTACTTCCTTCAATTCTGTAGCTGTCAAAGTTCAAACATAATATCATTTGAATGAAATTTTGTAGGGACAGTAATGACAGGACATGGCTGACATCAGGCCCGCAGCTTCAACTTTCTGGTTAATTTCATGCCAAGTCATCTTCCAATTCCATTGTTTTCAGTCAGACTCTCAGAACTGTGATCATCGTTAGGCTAAGCAACTACTGCTAAATATTCTCAGGTCATTCTCATTCTAGCTGTAGCTTGTAGTTGGGGATAAACACAAGCTTTAACTTTGAACTTTAAGAATATTATGCGTGCATACATGTACATAGTTCATTTTCAGGAATATATTCGAAACACAGGTTCACAAGTAAAGAATAACTCGTGTAGTCAGCAGTCGGCACCCATATGAATCACATGCTTCTCTTTGCATGAAGCTTTGTATTT
>CP135581.1:6000680-6045879 GCA_032401905.1 Swietenia macrophylla
AACCAACTCCGCCCATTTTTCTCAGTAATATGATCGACAACAGTTATCAACAGACTGCTAAGGAAATTTGCAGCTCCAGTCACACTGAGGTAGAGAGCAATTCCTAAGCTTCTCATGGTGTCGGGAACTTGGTCGTAGAAATATTCTTGCAAGCCAACCAGAGTAAACCCATCGCCAATTCCAGTGATGATGAATTGCGGAGCCAACCAAAACACACTCATTGAAAGCGAACCATTTATCGGGTCATTCTCGACAATTCCGAGTCTTTTTCTCTCGACCAATGCGGCGACAACCATTGAAGCAATCGTGAAAAGCATTCCAATGCCGATTCTCTGGAGAATTTTGATGCCTCTTTCGTTTCCTGTTGCTCTTCTAAATATTGGTACGAGGATCTTCTCATAAATTGTGACAGAAATTATCATTCCCACGGCAGCTAAAGAGTAAATGGAGGCTGGAGGGATCTGGAATCCGTCACCGATTTTCCGATTCATAGTAGTGCCTTGTTTGATGAAGAATGTGGAAGTTTGTGCCACACAAATTCCAAATGGTAAGGTAGCTAGCCATATGGGAATTATGTTAAGTACGAGCTTCATCTCCTCGACTTTGGTAACGGTTGCAAGTCTCCAGGGACTCTGCTTCTCAAATGGAGTTTCCACGTCGTCGGGGACAGCAGCTTTGTCGAGAAATCTGCAGATTTGATTTGAATTAGTCAAATCGAACAAAATTCAGAAAGTTGAGAAGAGAAAATTATCTATTCATCTTTGCTTACTTGAGCTTATCGGTGTGGCACAAGAGCCTTCCCCGGGCGTTGGGAAGTTCATACAATTCATCAGGATTAGAAGGAGAAGGCAGATTTCTTTTGGTAATGGCAGCAACAAGAACTTGCAGCATTGGCGTCAAGGGGCTTCCTGTTGGCCTTCTGTAACGATAGAATGGCCTCCCAATAATGAAAATAAGTAGCGAGACAGCCATGACTGCTGTGATGATAATATCTCCAGCACCCCAGCTCGCATGGTCTTGAGCATAGATTACTACAGTCACGCCAAGAAAAAGTCCAGAGCAAAGGCCGAAATTCCACCAGTTAAAAAACGACATTTTCTTCTTTCGTTCTTCAGCGTTATCCTCATCAAACTGGTCTGCTCCAAAGCTCTCTAAAGAAGGTTTGTGTCCTCCAGTTCCGAGGGAGATCAAGTAGATGGCAAGGAAGAAGATCACTTCGTGAATCTTTGTGGGCTCCAGGCACACATCAGGATCACAAGCCCTTAAGCTTGGCACGAACCAAGACATGGTCAAGAGACCCAAACCCTGATTTTACACATCAAACATGTTTTATTATAGAGTGACCCACTTTATTGATTAAACAAAAATTGTTCAAGGGCCGATTGTTTTGTAATTATAATGTCGGCCTGAATTTCAGTTGGGCTTCAAATAGAATATTATGCCACACTATAAAATTTACTAAATATTAGCCTAATTTCTTGTTTTAGTCAAGTGGGGTGAACCAATAGATTAATTTTGAGATCAATGCGGAGCAGCAGAATATTACCAGGAGGTAAATGATAGATGAGACGAGAACAGTCGAGAATCGGCCCAAGTAAGCATCGGCGATGAATCCTCCGAGTAATGGCATAAGTGTGGTGATACCAGCCCAGTAATTGACACTCCTCGCTGCTGTCTTCAAGTCTTGATGAATCACCTTGGTCAGGTAAATTATCAAGCTTGTTTCTATTCCAAAGTAACTCAACCTCTCGCTGAACTCGATTGCTGACCAAAACTAATAGGCAATCAGTGCAAAATTAAAAGGAAAAAGACGTTATTGAAATGAAAATAATGTAAAATGACAAGAGGCTAGAAGAGAACAAAATGTTTGCCAGCTTTTGGCTGTCATTTTGACCTAGGGAGGTATAGCGCACGTACTCATGTAGTGGTTGGAGGATCGTTGTTTGTAAGGGTCATATACCATAAAGTTTAACAGGAATTGTGAAAGGGAAGTAACCGACGGTGGAGAAAATCTTGCTCAACAATCATAACGGGATGACAAGTTGGAGGAATAACATCTACACGAACAGCTATACATATCAGGTTGCAAGTTGGGACTAGTGTAAATCGTTGTTCAAGATTCCGAATAATATACCCTTTCCATTTGTATTGACATTGGATTTCTAATGAAAGCAGGAAATTCAACTCATTCAAGATTATTCCACTGTGTATCAGTTTTGGAGTCTTGAGTAGGTTCTGTGCTTGGGAATCCATGCATGTTTAAGAATTTCATGATTACTGTAGAATGAAAACATTGATTTGAGTGCGTAAGTTTTATAACTATAACTGTAGATCTAGTGAAGATCGATAAACATCCCGTTACTAATACTAGCTGTCTTCTTTCAAATTTCATAGGGTTTTCAGACAAAGAGAGCAAGGATTAACATGAAAGAACAACCCGGGGGCACTTGCAATAGATTTCTGGACCCTCTTTACGATTTTTTGCTTATACGGTTTGGTTAATGATTTGACGTTGGAGAGAAGAATTGAAAAGCAAATGAACCACCGCCTCAAGACGCGTCTATAGCAATGACGTATATGCATGTTGGCAATTGGTATATCATGATCATGGAACACGTTATCAACGACGAAGTTTAGCATTCGGAGATGAAGAAAAGCAAACAAAACTTGTGGTATCAAAACATGCTAAAGTGAAAATTCCCAGGCAATTCTTCGTATAAAGTGCTTTTAGCAATTCTTTTCTGTGCGAAGAGTTCTTGGTTCGAGGAGAGGACTCTTGCTAAAGTTCTTGCAAGTTTTCTATTTTTGGGAAGAAAATTTAATTTAAAAAAACACAGAAGGAAAGAACAGAAAATTGAAATGATATTTTATTATCTTTTCTAGGATATCCAAAGATGAAGAATCAAGTACTAAAATCACTTGTTGATGATGCTTATATAACAGTTTATTCCTTACCGATAATAAAGAGAGAGGCTTTCCAAACACCAGTTGAAGCACGAAGAGGAACCCTTCCTTTATGATCCGCAGACAAATCATAAACCCATCTCTCTTGATCACCAGTATTCGTTCCAGCTGCCTCCTTTTTTGGCTCCATATCTTTTTCTAGTTTACCAAACAGAACAAAAAGCTGTGAATTTCCAAATAAGGGAGATAGAGTTGTGGTTATTTCAGCATTGCTTTGCACCTGCTTATATAGGCAAGACTGATGGTGGAGTACTTGATTTCTTGACTAACGGAGTTTGTAGTTTGAATTCTCTGAGGAACGAAAGAGAAATATCAGACTATGTATAACGTGACAGAAAAGCTTTTCCCGGAAAAATAATTGGGTGAGAGAGAAAATTATTCATTCCCTCCGCTAAGACGTCGCTGTTGTAGCGTACAAACGGGGAATCCATGCCAACGTCCAAAAGAAAAAGGGCCTACACTCTGTAGGAAAGGTCGGCATGAAAATCTGAACACCAAAACATGTGTAGTCGGATTTTCCCTATGTATCATGCCAATACCATGATCTCTCATTGCAAGAAGCATCCTGAACTGTCAATTTCAAGCCCCAGTAATATTCTCCATGTGGGATTTTACTTCAATATTTGGCAATTCACATATCCTTTGCTCCATACGTGGAGTATTCTCATCCGTTAATAATTAGATGGTTTGATGCATAACCATACGCATACTATTAAATCTACTTAATGACAAGACATTCCAAAGCATAGAAAGCCTTGTCTACCATAACAAGTAATTTGCATTCTTAATCTTATACGTGCGACATGCATACTTATGGTTATTAAAGCAATATTGATTTTGCTGTAATCATGATTAGGATATTACATTAAATTCTTCAAACAATAGGTGATATGACAAAGCGATGATCCACTCGGGAAAGCAGAAACCATGACAGCAAATTAACGGTCCATTTTCGGCCCCATGTTTATTTAGTTAGTTCCCCAATTGTTGGATCAAACCGTTGCCCATATGTTCATACCATGTCTATGCATAGTGGCGTCTCTAAATTAATCAAAATATCTCCTTCCAACTTTAACGGGTAGCTAGGTTTTCTTAAAGCCTCTCCAATCACGCGATTATATATGAATTTTGGATTGGGATTATTTTTTAATTTTTTTAACTCATATAAATATTAATAAATAATATAATTAATAATAAATAATTTAAATTATATCTCAAATTTTTTAATTTATATTATAAAATAAAAAAATTAATTTATAAATTTTATTAACATACAAGATGAATCATTTATTATCAATTATACAATATATTATTATTTTATTAAAAATTAAGAAAAGAAAAAATTAGAAAAGTACCCTAATCCCTTAATTTTATAAGTTTAATTGTAAATATTTTAAAGTGAAAGATTAATTTAAAGGGTTGTATTATCTTTTAATTTTTTATTATTAATTTAAGTAAATATTGATACATGATATAGTTAATAATAAATAATTTAAATTATTTCTTATATTTTTTAATTTATATCGTATAATATAAAATTAATTTATAAATTTTATTAAAATATAATTTAAACTGTTTATTATTAATTATATTACGAATTAATCTCTTATTAAAAATTATGATTAAAATCCTTGATCTAACTGCTTCAATTTTTCTGAAAGTTTGCTTCCTTGCTACGAGTAGCATGCAATCACTACAATATTTTTGTAGGAGTCTCCATTAGATTACATTTACCTAACACTATCAATGCTAGTAGTGGGAGATTTGACTAAATAAATTAGTCAACTAAGATATTAGTAGTCGAAGGTGCACCCATACCATTCCATATCTGCGAATCATAATAAAGTTTGAGAATTTTGCTTCCATTAAATTAAATTATCTGGCACATCAACTTTACTTAATGGCACAGTATTAGAAATCATAATTCATGGCTCAAGTCAACTGCAAATCTCACAGTGACATTCAGTTTCAGTGGCTGCAGCAATTGGTGAATTGCTCGACTTTATTATGGTGCTTAGAGCACTGATCTCTCCAAATTGCATCATCTTAATGTCAACTTTCCAAAATTGATAAAACGACCGTGCATTTGGCAATACAATATATATTTTTGGTTAACCCACAAAGCAACAATTAATGCTAATTATCTCAATTAGCAAGCTTTCTGTTAAGATCAGATTAGGGGCCATTAATTTTTACCCACAATATTGAGCAATCGAAGCACAGCTTTGTGGGCGACCTGATTGTAAAAGTAAAACTACTGTTTTCAATGAACCATGTGATTTTCATTTCTAATTTGTATCTTCTTACTTTCTTTAATTCGCTAAGCTGTCAAAGTTCAAACTTAATATTATTTCAATGAAACTTTGAACCGATAGCGATGACAAGACATGACTGAAATCAGGCCCACAATATCAATTTTCCCAGATAATTTCATGCAAGTCATTATTCTCAGAAGTGAGCTCTCATCGTTAGGCTAAGCAATGACTGTCAAATATTCTCAGGTCCTTGTCGTTCTAGATTGTAGCATGCAATTGATGATAAACACCAGCTTTAGCTCTGATCTGAGCTCTTAAGAATATCACGCATGCATATATGTGTATATGTTCATTTTCAGGAATTTATTCGAAATTCTGGTTCACAAGGAAGAACAATTGGCGTGTAGTCAGCAGCCATCATGCATATGAATCACATGCTTCTCTTTGCATCCGGCTTTGTATTGCACCAAAAATAGCCAAAACAACTGCCTTATTCACTGTAGATCGATCTCACCGATATTATTTATCGCTTTATCTTTTGATGAGACATTCATATTTTTTTAATAATTTTTTATTAAAACGTAAAGTATCTGCCCGTTTGAAAATTTATATACAAGTAAAAATTTAAAAATATTTTAATATTATTTATTATGTATTTAGCACTTATTATTAATTTAAAAATATAATTTTTTAAATAATATTATTTATTTATCTTTATAAACTCAAGATTATTTCATATTCTATTGAGCCTCCTATCTGATAATAGGTAGGTTCAGTGACAAGTTGAGAGTGAAAGACACAACAAAGATAAGGTGTGGACAAATTCGTACTTTCTGATTGGTTAATATGAAAATTAAATAAAACGTGATACATTTTTTTTTTTTTTTTATCAAAAAGCATTGACGATGGTACTGAACCTATAAACTATGTGTGTTCTTTTTCGTTATCGACTTACAACTTCATTTACTCTCACTTATCCATCCTCCATTTCTACATCATTCTTCACGATCTTCACGTGCTGTTATATACCAATTAAAAGATTTCATTTGTCAACTTTCATGGTGAGTTACTTTACAAGCCACAAAAAATGTGAGTTCCACTGGGTAGTTTAAGATCAGATATTGAATAACAGTACTTCCAATATTCAAAATTATAAAATAAAAATTTATTAAAATTTCATAAGAAACAATTAGATTAGAATCCTTTCTTAATTATTTTCTTCTTTAATTTAAATAAATATTAATAAATGATACAGTTATATCATAAATTATAAAATTAATTTATAAATTTTATTAAAATATAATATTAATTATTTATTATTAATTATGCATACCTCCTCCTTTTGTTCAAGACCGAGAAGAAAAAAGAATCAAGAAACCAAAGGCATCAATGATTCAAAACTTTTATAGTAATTGGTTGATGAGTCAGGAATTAATGGATAACTAGCTTTAAATTTTGAAAGAGATCAAGAGAACAAGTGTCCTTGTGGGTTGAGTCATGTCCCACATCGGTAATCAGCCATTACAAGTTTGCCATTGATGATCACTTTCGGTGATGCAGAAACGATTTGTCATTTCGTATTGTTTGTAGATCAGTTTCAGTGACTCACGATACAATAATAATAATTTCGCAATGTGGGAAAAGAAAAAAAAAAAAACAGCAAACACAACAAGTCAATGATAGGCCGCCGTGGAAACGACGAATTAGAAATAGAGAAAAAGCAAAATGGGATTATTTTCTTGCGAGATTGATGATGGTGGTAACAAGTGAATACACTTGTTAACAGATGTGGTGGTTAATAGTCGTTTGAAATGGTGATTGAAAGTAGGGATGACGGATTTTTCCAATTCAGTCCGGACCATATTTGACCCCGCAGGGATAATGGATTTTTTTTTTTTATTAAATCCGGACTATAATTGACTCCATTTTCATAAATCTCTTATTTATTATAGATTAAAATATTTTTAGGCTAAGGTATTTTAACCATAATTTTTAACGTAGTTAAATCTTGTGAGATTTGAATCAAACGAATCAAAAATAAAATTATATTTGATTTTATTTTTATAAACAAATCAAGAAATTAAATTTAATCTGTTTTTCTTTAAATTTGTATTTGACGATTGCCAATAATAATTAAAAGTGATGATATTTTATTTTTTTTATTGAAAATATTATAGTAATATAGAAGAATTATAAAATTAAATGTAGTTAGAAATGAATGATTAATTTTTATGTAAAATAGTAGTGATCTAGGATCACAATAAATAATTTTTAAAATATTATTGATAATTTGACTATTTGTTAAAACACCAAGGAGTGACATAAAATTAATCTTAACAACTATTCGAAGAAACCAATGTGTGTGTGTGTGTGTGTATATATATATATATATATTAAAGGATATAATTTAGGTACAAGCATTCCTAACTTAAAGGGAGGCATTTAAAAAAAATATATCATTATTTTTACTAAAAATAATATTATTTTATATGTAAATTTCTAAAATTATTAACTTCGTTAATTAAATAAAATTAAATTTATCGTCTCAGAAGGGATAATGTAATCGGTTTGATTTTTGCTGTTAAAAAAATATATGTTAAGTGATCGATTGTCCATCCCACCAAATACCGAAAGAAGAATTTTTCCTAATTTTTTTAATTTTATATTTCAATTATCAACAATCTATTTTACATTCAAATAACTATCGCTAAAGGATCTTACTCGTATTTAAAAAAAAAAAAAAAACCCCAATTTGACACTAAATGAGTAAATTTATATTTGAAACAAAAGTTAAAATTTAGTCCCATAATAATTAACCCTTAATCATATTATACCAACTACATGATCTTATTTCTTAAATAAAAATATCAAGCTTTGATTTCTATTATTAATAAAAGTTTAGGCCAACACTAATCACATAACAATATAATATTATAATAGTTGTAGGTGATTAATAATCTTGAGCTAGCATTATTATTTATTAGAAGCCACCTTCCAATTTTGATTAATGACCACAAGACTAGAGATAACCCTTCAAGCAATACTGAATATAGCAAGTCATTTCTATCATTTTTGCAAGCAATAGCATGATATCATGATGCAAATTCATGCCCAAATTAGGATACATCATCATGCAACACCAACACCCTCGTGGACTTGTCATAATTATGGCTGTCTATTATAGAATAACAACAATATAATGCATTTGTGTCAATTTATACAAAAATTTGTATCTCTGGTACTATTGTTTAAGATCCGACGTTAAATTTGTTTAGGGAAAAAGAAAAGGAAAGTCCAAGCTTCCAAGTTACCATCAAAGAAAAGGAACACAAAATGTCATATAAACAAACAAGCAAATGACAATGGTCAGTGCACAACCATCAATTTCTTCACAATCTTGAGACTGATAGAGACAAGAGGAGGAAATCCACTGAGGTTGATGAAATCCAAAAGAGTCAAACAGCCCATTAAACCATTCATGAATCGGCAGAAACCAAATAGATACGGGAAGGAAGAAAGTTGCTAAAAAATTGACTGTCTTGAGTCTTGACAAATACAAATGAAGAGTTTATATAGATGTATATAGTGCTTGTAGATATGATTTCCATATTTGTACAAATCAGAGATGGAGGCAATCAAATCTTTAAGTGGAAAAAAACCTAACATCGCTTGGCTGGAACAAGTAGCATACTTACATGTGGGAATGCTTCTGACGGTAGAATGAATCCTTAGTCATAACTCACTAGCTGGACATTGAGAAGATTGACATATTCAATCTGTTCTGCTCTATTATCCTATTCCAGCACCTGTGATTGCAGTCAAATCAGTGATGGGCATGTGCATGCATGAGAAAGTGAAAACTGAAAAGCATATGCATATATGATTACCCTGAGAGATAATGTGAATGCATATATGTGATATGAACCTTTTCAGCATGAATAAAAATAACCCAATGGGTAAGATGTAGGCCGTTAACAAGTAATATAATTTGCCGGCAACATAAGATTTTTCTGAATTTTTGGTGTCTGTTTTCATTCTATCCTTGAATAAAAATTAGCGTAATCATATCACCATTTGAAGCTTAGAGTTTCTGAATCAAATACTCAAATCCAATAATCTTATTCCAGTAATATTTATACTACTTACTAAAACAAATCTGAATTCAGTAAGCCTGTCACATAGCATAAATTTGGAAATTACAGAGCAAAGCATTTATGTCAAACTCTCATCTAAGAGACTAAGAGAGAGAGAGAGAGAGAGAGAGAGAGACAGAGAGAGACAAGAAAAGAAGACTAAAATCCAGTGTCTTATCAGTTTTCTTTGGCTTAAACATTTCACAGACACCATTATGCATTTTGGCCACAAGTCAACATGGCTAAAATGGCCACACATACCATATGACAAGCTCATCCATGCAGACTTAAAAAAACAATAGATTAGCACAGCCTGAGAACCGTATATCTCAACAGATAATTAGGAAATTTTATTGCAGTTGCCAGGAGTCAACAGAGCCGTGGCACATAAAAATATACATCAAAGAACCATTGAAATATTAATTTCCCCACATGATATATTGAGGACACAGACCATCGCCTGACTTTGGAAGATTGAAGTTCTGATGTCTTAATGTTCTAACGTATTTACAGCCTCCAGCATCTCATGTGGCAGGAAAACTGATCCCCCAGGAAAAGGAATCAGTGAAGGTAAGATACAGTAACATATTTTTACTTTAATTAACAAGCAATAATACCAGACAACTTAAGGATCAACCCTGCTACCCTGCACAACAAAAACTTTATCACATTTTTTTGGTAGTACAAAGGGGGGACAGAATCATATCTGGCAGTGGTTCTTCAGATCGATCACAGATTCTCTAAGTATACAACATTCATCCCAGCTCCAACCTATTATATGACAGGAGAGAGCTTTCCTCTTTCTCAAGCACATTGTAAAGTATTGGGGTGTGTACAGAACATTGTAAGTGATTGGGACTCAAGATTCACGGGACGATCTTGGACCGAACAACTGTCAGTAACAAAGGCTCTCAAAACTGACAACCTTAAACATCTCTAAGACAACTGAGGCAACCATCCAAGCTTGGCAAACAAAAGCTTCAATTAGCCACAAATCAAGATAAAGTCAGTTAACTTGCTTTCATGAACCATTATCACAGTTCTGCATGATTGATGAACCAAAAAGATCAACAGTCATCTCTTGCATCTCCATATCACTAACATACTTCAATACCCTTGAGGACCATATTTGTTTTTATTTACTAACACCAAAATATTATTGCCATAGACATCATTTCCCTTATGCAACAAACTAGTTGGTGAACAGGGGGAGATAAAAGACAATAGTTGGCAAGTGTGCTAATGGGTTGATATTAGATGTTTCTTATAATTATATATAGGCCAGAAGTTCATTTGTGCTTTTCCCAATCTGTTGCATATATCAAATTTATTCATTTTAGAACCATAGGCTACTTTAAAAAACACTGAATCTCTGCTTTTAGCAATTTAACAGGTAACTCTTGCAGAGGATGATTCTTTTTGTATTGTAAGTGTAAAATTCAATGGTTTGCAACAATTCCAAGGGCAAACTTAGCAGAATAGTTTCATGTTGTTAATCCACAGGTAAACACAGGTCTATATGGAAGGAGATTAACTGGTGCAAACTGAAATGAATTTTGTTTTTGACAGGGGATCAACTAGCATGTGTTATATTACATATCATTTTTACATTTTAAGGCATGAAACTGCTACATGAGTGCATCTTTCATTCAATGGTCAAGTCCTTTAAGTAGATCCCTCTGTGAACACAAATCTTAATCAGATTCTCTTTTGTTTTCTGCACCCAGAAAACTAAACCAAATAGTATTACATCAAACTTTTGAACCCGCAGATCCATACAACAACAGTTCATCAGGTTTCAAGCTAATGAACAAGTGAATTTAACCCAGAGAACAAATGCATGCCCTTTTTTTAATGTCTCCTTCAATATTTTTTCCACACATATACAAATCTATATACATTTTACACAGTTTACGTTCATTCACTTCATTTGTTGGTCTGTGATGCTTCAGCACATAACATGTCCGTATACCACACACCATATAGAATTCCAACCAAGCTACAAAATAGAAAGAAATCTCCCAAAAGTATGGAATCCCCTAATTCAATAATGATATACTACCATCCGAAAGGTACAAGAACTAGCAATTAATTGTTAATTACAACATGAGCGCACGAAAGCCACAATATACACATTCACACACATATACATCTTTAATCATCTTACCAAGCCATATGCAACAAATACAGTACGAAATTAACTAACTTTTAAGTAAAAAAAATATACTGAAAGCATTACCAAAATAGTAGCAGTTCATGGTAATCACTGTTTTGCTTCTGAATCCACCACACTCAACCTCCTTCTATTCCCTCTCTTCCTCCATCGTTTAGTCTTTTCACCGAACCTGTTCGTGTTCGAAATCACCTGCGAATCCCCATTTTCAGAATTACAATTATTTCCATCTCCATCACCATCTTCTCGATTATCTAATTGACTGCGCTCAGCAATGACTCCATAAGGCTTCACACTACGAACAACTCCCTTCGGAAAAATCCTAGCAGATGGTAACCCGTCTGGAGTCTCAAACAATTGCGGTCGGTCTTTTTTGGCCCAGAGGTCAAATCCGCCCGGTTTCTGAAACCGGTCAGGCAAGACTTTGACTTGTTCATCAGCGCTGACCGAGAAAAGATTGGGAGCTTTTTCAACTACTTCCCAGGGACGTTCGAGCTCCGAAACCGCCGCCTTGAGCTCCGATCTCTTTCGCATTTCGTATATTTGTCTCTCGCGGCAGAGTCCAGCTTTGAGTAGCTGTTTGGCTTTCTTAGCTTGCATTCGCTTCCACTGCCACTTCGAGACCCCGCCCTGATAGGTCCGGGGCCCGCCTCCCATTCGGATTATGGTCCATTTTTGGTTGTGTAGGGAGAGGTTAGAGAGTTTAGTATGAAGGAAGAGTGGTGTTGGAGAAGATAGTGATTTTGAGAATGAGAAATTTTGAGATGCGACTGTTACCGAGAAAGCCATCTGCAGGAGTGACGACATGGAATTTTCTGCGAAGCAAAAGAACTGAAGAAGAAGAAGAATGGCTGAAGCTTGTGGCCCCTGTGCGAAGGATTACGAAGATGGGTGGTTTGGGCCGCGCATTGTTTATGTTAAATTAAAATTTGACTTTAGATCGTCAACTAGCACCAGTGGTCTAGTGGTAGAATAGTACCCTGCCACGGTACAGACCCGGGTTCGATTCCCGGCTGGTGCAAGTTTTTTTTTTGTCATTTTTCACTGTGAGCTGGCACAGGATCTCCAGGAAACAATTCTTGCTGAAGAATCATATATCAACACCCTACAGCAAGCACAGACTCGTATTGGAGAAGAGAAGACAGCAGCTGACACAAATCTTCTTAATAAATTGAAACTCTGTTGCAAAACTCTTCGCTGCCCCGCTGCTCCCTCTATATGGCAATAGCTACAGTATTTTTCTTATGACATTCACAATTCAATATGCATGCATTTTTGCGCAGACATGAATGATTAAACATTCGAAGGAATTACTCTGCTGCGGCTACAAAACAAGCAAGCATTAGAAATTCAGTGTCTACTGATAGTTTGCAGACAAGAAATGTTTTCTAAGATTCTTCGGTTTAACCCATGTTTTTATGACTGAATGGACTACTTCATCGAAAGAGATGATAGAGAGAGGAGAATGGGGCAGAAGTTACATTCTGCACTCATGCATCCTCGACATCAGCAGCAGAATACTCAAATTAGACCTGCAGTGTTGCCGTGCCTGCATCATAAGACAACAGTATTACAAATAAGGTTAACAATTCTCATACATGACTTCGACTAGCTTGTGGTCACCCCACCCAACTTCATGAACAATTCCTAGCACAATAAGCAACCTCTCATCATCTTCTCTATTTCTTAGGAAATTAAGGGAACTTGGAGACTGTATTATGTTTAAATTTTCCTCTGTAAACCTGCGTAAAATAATTGAACCAAAATGCATTACACCTTGCAAATAAACATATTACAGATCTTGTACCCTTCATTGAAATCCAAGTCCAGTGAAGATGCAAGGATTGCAACGGATCAGTGTGCATAGTATATTATTAGCCATACAGTTCCTTACAAGCTATTGAAGATTGAACCCCTTCAGGAAAGGGTTGTGGGCCTCGAGGCTCAAAAGATTCAAAATCAGGTTCGTTTACGTTAAGTCTTGATCCTTCACCTCTTTCTAAGCTGCATAGCACAAGACTAATTATGTGAAAAAGCTAAAACGAAGGATAGGTGTGTTCAAAGTTAAACAAAACTGCATAACAGCTCCAAACTTCAACCAAAGGGGGAAAAATAATCCTTTTAACCAATTAAATGCATATTGACAATGATACTACATTTAAATATTAACTTGATCATTCATGAGTATCGCAGACAAAAACTTGTTCCGTGTATTCCTATCATGTTGACATAATTTGATCACAGAAAGTCAATATATGCCAGGCCAGCTTATCACCCTACTCTTTACTCCAATGAATCAAAGGACATAGAATTAGGCATTCGTTTTGTGCGAGATAAAGTGCTTAGCAGAGCCTTGGATGTACGATATGTTCTAGTACTAAGCAGTTTGCAGATGTATTTACAAATCCCCCGTCATTTTCGCTATTTCATTACTTCAGAACCAAGCTCAATGTCTTGCCAAGACCCTTGAGCTTGAGGGGGGATGTGAAGGATAATTCAAGTATGGAAGCTAATCTAGCAGACAGTGATGCTCTGGTGACCAAGGGGAATGAGATGCTGAGCTATTTTGTTTGTTTGTTAATCTGTAACAGATTGCTTTCATTGACATGACCAGTTAGTCATTCAGCGTTGTATCTAAGCTGTGTATAGCTTTTTAGCTTTTTTATTCATTCAATAGAAAAGATTTTCATTCAACAAATCTCTAGAAATTTCTCTCTCATTTTCTGAGTTGTATTCTCAGCAACCAAACAATTTCTACTTTACAAATCTCAACTTGTTTTCTTATTGAAGTGAAAATGATCGATTCTGCGCTTCAAAACAAAATACTCGCAATGTTTGGCAACACTTTCTGGTAGAAATCAAACCTAATCATCCCTGAGAGGAAAAAAACAGCAATGGCGACACACAGATCGGTTATGGCGGTGATCAGGGCGGCGAGACCGACATTCCGAAACAACCACGACAATCTGACCTTCACAGTTCACGCGACTTTCCTGGCCTCGGGACACGTGTTAATCGCTACCGGCGCTTCTGCCGATATTGCCTTCTCTTCTCCCTCTACCGGTGATCAATTACGTCTCTTCAACTTGATGAAATTGTTTAACTACTCGGTTTCTTTTTTTTTTTTTCTGTTTTTGGGGGGTTTACCAAACGCTGCTGCGTTATGGTTATGTAGACGAAGTAGGAATTGATCAGTGGAACGAACTGGTTGATAGTTACACGTTCGTGTATATAAACCCTGAGAAAGGTTCAAACAAAGTGTTGGTGAAGTGTATCGTGATGAAAAACAAATAGCTCGTTTCAGCAGTCGCAGACGGCGCTTCTGAGCCCGTATATCTCGAAATTAAGTAGAGTTTGGTCTCTGTTTTAGCTGCAACTAGGCCAATATGTAACTTTCTAAGTTTTTAATTGTCAATATTTGGTGTTTGTGGCAGCGTTGAGGACTATGCCGGGGAAAGTGGAGGCGATAACTCTGGTCAGTATAAGAATTTTGACAAGCTTGTTCGAAGTATCAATACCAAGATTGTTTCAAAATTATACAGTTCCTCGAAACCATCCAGGTAATTTAGCTTGTTAGGTTTAATGAGTCTGCTAGATGCTAATTGTAAATCAGTTATTAAGTAGCTGCTTCTCTATGCTGTCGTTGTTGTTGCTACGACTGAAGAATGAATGACTAAACGTAATTAAGGCATAGATAAGAATGATATTATCAAGAACTTCTTGTTCATTGTTCATGAGATTGATGTATTTATTTTCCAGTCCTCTGATTCATTGGAATAAAGAATAGGGTTATAAGCTGGCCTGGCATATATTGACTCAGTTCTGTGATCAAATTATGTCAATATTGGAAAAAAATGTTTTGAGGGTGACTGTTGAATTTAATATTAGACAAGTGCTATAGGCATTTCAGGGCTTTGAAAAATGTCGGACATATATGTTTTGAGTTCCCTGGGCACTTGTTTTCTTCTCAATTCTGTTTGCTTGCCAATATTTTCCCCCTCTGGTTGAAGTTTGGAGCTCTTATGCAGTTTTGTTTGACTTGAACGCACCTAGAGATTCATAACAAGAGTGCTACCCTTTGTTTTAGCCTTTTCAAGCTTTGCACCTCAGAAAGAGGTGAAGGATCAAGACGCAATTTTAACAAACCTGATTTTGAATCTTTTAAGCCTCGAGGGCCGCGACCTTTTCGTCCAGGGTAAGTCACTTTTTTTCTTCTTTTGGGTTTAATCTTCAATGGCTTGTCAATAACTGTATAGCTAATGATCTACTTTGCACACTGATCCATTACAATCCATGCATCTTCATTGGATAGTGATAATATATATAGCGCATCCATTTGTTTCCTTTCTGAATTTTAAGTGACAAGGCTTTCACTGCTTGGCTGTAAATTTTCCGTGATGTTTCAGAGGAGGAGCCAAACGAATAATCCCTAGCACATGTACTAAATGCTTACTCTATTCAAAACTAATCTCGATAACTTTTACTCAGGCTGTTTAGTTTGTAGAGAGGAAGACGAAGTTCCTTTCCTGTTGCTTAATTTTCAGCAAGTTTAATGCTTATATTGTCACCTTTCCTGATTTCCAGATTATTTTTTGCTCAACAGATTTGAATAGACTAATTGTGTTTGTGTCATATGGATTATTCATTGTGTCTTTTCCTTGGCTATTTCATCTTTCAACCACCCATGACATAGGCTCTCTCCGAGGCTCACTTTATGTTCTAAGCTTGCTTTGCAGAATTTTAGTTCCTCCTATCAATCCTGATCGTGGCAGTGATATTTTTCCTAACCCCAGTGCTGGAATGTATCCTAAAAGGTTTATTACTATCTCATATAAACTGCCTTTTGTTTGTTATTGCTATTTCATTCTTATTGTAACCTATAAAACTGCCTTTTTAGGGGTGGCTTTGCCGATAATTGGAGCATGCGACCAGGTTAGTGAGCCCAGTCATATTTTTTCTAAATTGTCTGACATTAAGTTTATTATCACCAGCTCACTGTACTTTTTGGCTTTTATCGTGTGGATTTAGGACCTGATGATCCTCGCTGGTTTGGTGGAACTGATGGAGAGGCCGGCGTTCCTGGAGAAAACCCGTGAGTTATTAAAACAACGTCTCTTCTGTTTGAAATTAGCTTCTGCTTCGGATCCAATTTTTTATGGGTTTGCTGTGCAGGCTTGTTCCTCCAGGTGCTCGGTTTGATCCCTATGGCCCACCCAGAATTCCTGGTTTTGAGCCCAATCGATTTGTCAGGTATATGTGGATTAAGATTCCTTCGGCCTGACAACTTGATAACTTAGTGAAGAAGATAGAGGAAAGAGTTAAATTAAGCATTCCCCATGCTTAAACGTACTTTAATGCAGTTGTAGGCCCTTTAGAAGTACTGCCACATTGTTTTGATTTGGGACCCATTGATTATGTGGTCTAGGGTGCCATATATGGTGGTGAGATCTGGTAATTGATTTACCCGCAATCATAAAGGTGTCCAATAGTTGCAGCGTCTCCATCATGGTTCCTTCAAAGAATTTGTGCCTAATGAATTTGACGAAAACTCGAAGTTACTGTTATGTTCCGTTTTGCAGAGCTAAATAATCGGCAAAATACTGTACATGGCCGTTCCATTTTTGGGAATCAAATTGAATGAAATAGAAGAATGGTCAGGATTTTGGAACCGATTTTCAATCTGGTTTATGCCTGAGAGAAGTTCCTGAATGATGAATACAAATTGTAGTACTTTCTCCCCAAATTCAAGTATACGAAATGTCTGTCTACCAAATGATGGTTATTGTGTTTCCATTTAAGCTTGTTTTAGCAACTGGGGCAACCTTCCAGTTCCATCATTAGAGATTATTTTGACGATTTTTGCTCTGTCATTTGAAAACAAGCAATGACCAGAACAACCTGGTGTTGGAAATTTGACATTTTATGCATTCTTTACGTTGCAGACATCCGGGAAGGCCTGATGGGACTCATCCAGACCTGCAGCATCGCCCAAATGGCTCAGATTTTATATAAACTTACTTGAGCTTAAAGGATTCTGTGGAAGCAGGTAAGGGATGTCCTGGATATAAGATAGCATTTTTTATATTCTGGTAGTTCTTGTAGTCTGTGTGTGAAGGAACTTTGCCCGACCAAATTTCAATTATCAAACTGGAGACTTACTAGTGTTGTAATGCTTCTAAAAGCTTAATGGGAAAATCTAAAGGATAACATTACCATTCTAGCAGTCCCCATTCTAGCTGTTACATGCAGACCAACAATGGAAGGAATCAGGAGAGCCAAGCTTGCTCTTAGCAAGGTTAAGACATCATGTCTTCAAGTACATATTGGGTGGCTGGAACGGAGCCGTGGGGTGGGCGGGCTGGAGTGGTTAACGGGCATGACTAGAAATCATGTGGGCTCTGCCCGTGCAGGTCGAATCCTGCGGCCCAAAATTCATTTTCATTGCTTTCATTTCATTTTCACCATCTCCTTACTCCCATCTACAAAATTGCTAATAATAAAAGTAAGAGCAACTAGAAGAGTAGTAGAAGTCTCTTTGATTTGGACATGGTTGGACGCTTCTACCATCAACCAAATCACAACCCTCCAACTAAATCAATGCCAACAATACATCTACTTCATTATTTTATACTTTGTTAAATTTTCCTATCTAACTACAGACTACAGTGGGTGTATCACTTCATTTTTTACACAATTTTAAAGTTTTTGGAGCGATACGACCTTTAAGTTTTATAAATACTTAAAATTACGTTTAATTTTATCAAATTTAAAAGAATTATATAAGGATATTCAATGCTTAATTTTTACACACGAGACTTTTTAAAAAATAATATTTATTGAAATTTAATATATTTTTAAAATTCTTAATATCGAAAACAGTAGATAATTATAGTTCATTGCTCATCGTGTGCACAATCTATTTATATATTGTTACTTATATACAAGAACACAGAACTGAGACAAAAAGAGAAGGCAATTTCACTCTGCATTGGCTGGCTATGATAAAATGAAGTGTAAAATTACATGTAATTTTGTCAAATTTAAGAGAATTATGTAAGAGATTGGAAGAGATGTATTAAAAAAATGATATTCATCTAAATTTAACACATTTTTTATACTCTCAACATCAAAAATAATAAATAATTATAGTTTATTATTTAAAGTGCGTATCATTATTCATATTTATTTAATAATTGATTAACTTCACAAGAGTCTTATGACAGAAAGAGAGGGTAATCTCACTCTGCGTCAGCTGACGATGATGAAATAATGTGTGAAACTCTCTTGAAATTCAACCTGCACAACATCAAGCTACCCCGCAAATAGCACCATTTTTATATTCTTATTTCAAATGGACAAATAGCGTAGGTCCCGGGGAAGCTTCTTCTCAGTTGCTCTTCTTGTCCCAATACAAAGAAAGAAACGTAAAGGAGTTGGAAAACGCGTGGCAAGCCCATTGTATTCGTTCTAGAAGCCCTAGTATCAAATTCAGACAGAAAAATCGACCCCTGCATTTGTTAATTTATATAATCTGCATTTAACTTTTGACTGACTCACACTTCATTTGCTCCGTTGTTTTCACGTAATTGTCATGTAGTTTCTGATGACTTGACACTTCAAATTTCAAAACCTAGTGTTATATCATCTGGGTTTATCTGGGATTTTGTTGTAGTTCCGGATATGGCTTGTTTGGCTAAGCCTTCTGTGCTTCTGATTCTGCTGCTCATACCTTTTGTTTCCAAGTCACCTACACTGACAGTTGCAGAAGCAAAGCCATTTTCGATTATCCCATCTCAAGAAAGTAAGAATTGATCCATTAAGCTTCTTCCTTTCTTTCCTTTACTTACTGATCCTCAATTATTTAAGTTTCTTATGTTTTCTGTGTACATGAATATTTGCAGGATACGCGAAGATCTTTGAAACTCTGGGAATTGTTTGCAAGTGTTGCGACGACAGTGGAAATGAATGCAAAAGTATATGGACTGAGCCTTGCTCTAAGCTTCAGTGCCTGCCATGGAAGCTTCATTAGATGTTAGTTTTTCCTTTCTCTCAAATACTGCTGCAGAAATTAAGTGGGTTTCGCATAAATTTTACATCTATGCAACGGGTTCTTACTCTCTCTGCTACCATAAATGTTTTGTACATCAAAGAGTACTGAAATTAAGTGGGTTCTCTGCCACAACAAAGCTGAAACTTCCATAAACAGTAGCTTCACCTTGTATTATTGTAATTTTCAAGTGGGCTTCTAGATTGGAAAATGATATCTTCTGTTGTCTGAATAGAATGATCATTATCTCATTGACCAACCAACTTTCTACAAGAAGACTGACTCTGAATTGTTACCCCCTTTCCACGACAATTCATGATCAGATAGATGAGGGTCATCCTGTAGAAAGTCTGCCATGTGATATAAATTGAGACATGAGAAATAATTAATCAACGGAAAATTACTAAACTTGTCATCTAATGCAAATTCGTTTATAATTAGGTGTAGAAAATAGAAATTTGTGTAGAAGATTTGAAAGCTGTCAACCAAAGCTCTCAAATAAGAACAAGATGATTATACTACTGGCAATTAATAGATATTTTTTCTTTTTGAGGCTTGCTAAAATAACATGTCATTGGTAATTAATAAATTTTTTTTTTTTGAGATTTGTTAAAATAATATATAGATAAAATTATATATAAAAAATACGAAAATCTTCTTTGAATATAATAAAATTTATTTAAGAATATAAAATTACTCTTCATTGTTTAAAAATATTAATGTAATGTTTTTATTATTTTTATTTTATTTTTTGTATAAAATTAATTAATTAAAATTTTAAAAGGATAAAAATTATTAATAAAAATATTTACACTAATAAATAGTTTTAAAGTATAAATTTTACTTTTAACAAAATATTTTATTAATAAAATAAAATAAATTTATTAATTATTTATTTTTATATCAAAAAATATTTTTAATAATGTATTAGAAAATTATTTTTAAGAGTAAAAATAAAAAAGTGCACTTTTAAAAATATTTTTCAAAATAAAAATAAACAATTAATAAATGTATTTTAATTTATTTTTCTTAACAAAATATTTAGCCAAAAATAAAATTTATACTTTAAAATCATTTATTAGTTTAAATATTTTCATTAATAATTTTTATACATGTAATTTTTTAATAAATTAATTTTATATTAAAAATAAAAATAAAATTTAAAAACAGTAAAAATAAAATATATTTTATTATATTTACAAGAAGTATCTGTAATTTTTATATATAATTATATTTATTTATTATTTTAACAAATTTAAGAGAAAGTATTTATTAATTACCCTTACAACTATATTCATCAAAATCAACGGTCAGTAACCAGTGAGATGGCCCAATTAACTAAACGAAGGCAGCCCAACATCGCACAGCAAGAGGGACTCTCATTGAATACATTACCATAATGTCTAAGTACATCCACAACTTGTAAATGGGCCCTAAAAGCCCAATATATTCTCCCTCAGTTGAATTGCAACTTGTATGCTGTCGTTTTAAGCAATAACCTGGATCATTTTTGGAATAAAGACGACAGGAATTGGCTTCATGCTATGTCCGTACTTACCATTCACAGAAATGGATTGTTGATAAGCAAATGTATGCATGCACGACTGAATATCATGCACGTGTGATATCATGCATGCATACATGTTACCGTTAATGATCTCATGTGCCCCACTTTTATTTGCATGCTTCGCGACATGAACAGTGGTTTTGAAAGCCAATTTTGCCTTTATTTATTTACTGGTTGCCTTATTGAAAAATATTTTAAATAAAATATTTTTATTATGTTAATATAAATAATACAATAAAATTATTTAATTAATAAAAAAATATTTATTTATTAACGATGAATAAAAAAATTAAAAAAATTATCATAAATTTTTTTTACCGTATTAATTAAAAGTAATATTTATTTTTAATTTTTTTATCTATGATTAAATTAATTAAATTTTTTTTTATTAATCAAATAATCTTATCATATTACCTATACTAATATAATAATAACATCTTATCTAATACTTTCTCTTCTTTGTTTGCTTCTTCAATATATATTTGATGAGTTTGTATATGTTATTGGATATATCATTACGTATATTTTTTAAAATTATTTAACAATTTTATATTAAATTTTTATTATTATTCATTACATATTTTAAATTTTTTAATATATTTTTATTTTTTATTCATATTTTAAATATTATTTAATTTTTATTTTATATAATTTAATTTTTTATTTTAAATTTTATAATTAAAATTTTTTTAAAATACAACCTTTCAATTACCATAATTAATCTTATATTTAATACGGTTGTTAAAATTACACAAAGTGTTAGAAAACGAGATGATTTAGGTGTAAGCTCGCGACAAGCCTAGCCTTTGCTTTCCCGATTCGGTTTGAATATGTTGTAAGCTCAAATTATATCGGACATCACTGTTTCAGAGTCGGACCGGCCATACTTTCTGCAGTCTCTAATTATAAGATACAGCCAGTGCACAATAACCCACCTGTTTACCAAACAAAAATTGTAAAAAAAAGCGCGGAAGAAATACTGTTGAACAGTGAAGCAAACGCAACTCACGTGCAATGCAGTCGTAAGCGCGTGGCGCGTGAAGCATCATAGGAATAACGTGTCCTCCCGTCACTCACATGTTTATTACCGTTTGGATTAGGTTGTTACCGACTTACACAGTTTCGTCCACACGTTCGAATCATGATTTGTGATTGATTGTTAGCTTAATTAATTGAGTGGGCCCCCAAATAATTAACGATGTTTAATTATAATCAATTATCTTCGTTCATTTAATTTCTTAAAAATTAAAAATAAGAGAATACATTTAAATAAAAAAAACCATTACGTTATTTTTAGTGCGCGTCATAAATTGAGTGAATATTAAATATTTTAAAATATATTTTGAATAATAATTTAATTTTTATAAATTAAACGATAAATTGTATGATTTATGAAATGATTGATTACACTTAGAATGACAAGTGGGACATAACTATTTCTAATCCTGGAAGTTACCAAAAGGCCCATGCCCGGGAGGATTAAGAGGCTGAACCAACCCTTGATCCAACGGTAGAAATTGCTGGGTCCGCAACAAAAGACGTGTCCAGAAACTGGACACGCATAGATCATGCGGCGACTCACAGTGGCTAACCAACGACTCCGCCTTCCACGTTGACCCATGCCTATCACTTTGGCAACGTGTCCAAAGTACCGGGACCCGCATCATGATCTGAAATTAAGCCTTGATTACACATCATTTAATTATTCAATTAATTCAAATACCATTGTGAATGATCAACATGATCCCAAATTAATTCTTAAATTTAACGTAATTAATTAATTATGTCATCAACCGGATTAAGATTTTTTAATCTTTTTATTATTAATTTTTCATAAAATATGAACATGAATTTGATTATATTTTAATAAAAATTATATGTTAATTTTATAATTTATTATATAAATTAAAATAATATATATTGGTATATTTTAAAAAATTATTAGTTGTAATTTAAAATAATATTTTAAAAAATTAAATTAAAAATAAAAATTTATATTTTTAAAATTTTAAATAATTAATATATAGATGTACTCGAATCGATTCTCTTCCGCTTACTTCTCCAAAACAATTAATGGATTCATTGATTCAAATTTTTATATAATAATCAATCAATTTATTAATTAAAATATAATAATTTTATTATATTATATTATAAACAATCAATCGATTGATTATTATTGATTGATTATATCAATATAATAATTTTATTATATTATATTTTAATAAAATTTATATATTAATTTTATAATTTATAATATAAATTAAAAAAATTAGTACATGTATATATTAGTATATTTAAATAAAATTATTATTTTATGATTTAAAATAATTTTTATAAAAATTTAAAATAAAAAATAAAAATTTTAAATATATATATATATATATATATATATATATGTACCGTAATCGATTCGCTTTGACTTCCTTATCCAAAACGATCAATGAATTCAAAAAAAAAATTATAATTCGTTATCATGGGTTGACATCACAAATGGGACCCAACATTTTGGACCAACCAAACAGAACTCAAATACTTAGATATTTAAACACAACATTTGAGCATAAAACGTACCACTGTCTCCTGAGTTGTGTGCTGTCATTATCCATTTCCCCATTACCGCCAGTATCATTATAATATTACGAACACTAGGTGAATTTATGAATTAATTAATGAATATTTAATAAATTTACGGGCAATTTTAGACAATTTTAAAATTGTAATTACGATTTTTCTTAAAAAAAATAATAATAATAAGAGTAAAAAATGCAGTATTTATTCAAGTCCGACATAGACCATAGCAGAGTTAAAGGGGATGAACTGAACGAAGAAGACACAACATTTTTGTTCCGACAAGATAAAAAGATAAGGCCATAAAGTCAGATCTCTCAGGAGTCTTTCTTTGCCTTTGCCTTTCTTTCTTCGTGTTTAAAAATGGATTAATAACATTTGAATCCTCAATTACATATATATATTTAAATAAAAACATACTTTTTTATTTATATTTAATAAGTCTCTATCGAAGTGAGTAATGCTACTTTAATTATATGAATTTTGACCGAATACCCAACTTAACAATCATGGATATTTCAATTAGAAGAAGACACGCTTGCTTCTGAATGATTCAATTTTAGTCAAATTTTAAAACGAACTAAAGTTATTAGTTTTGATTTAACTCCAATTGAATTGAACTGATAATGAAAATTAAATAAAATTAAATGTAAGTTAATTTGGTTCATTTCTTGTATTTAAATTTTAAAAAAATATTTTTAATTTTATTGAATTTAAAATCAAAAATACAAATTATTTTGTATATTTTTATATTAATTAAATTCAAATAAGTCATTATTTACTAATAAAAATAATATATAAAATATTAATTTTATATTATTAGTTCAATTTAAATTTTTTGATTAAACAAAATAAAAAATTGAACTAAAAATTAATTTAATTTTTTAAAAATTAAATTAAAATAAAATATTTTTAAATCAAATCAAATCAATAGTTCATTCGGTTCTGCCCACCGCCAATTTAGATGATTTTAGTAGGAATTATTAGGACCTACTTAACTCAATTACACAAACTATGTTTATATTTGGAGAAAAAAAATATTAAAGGACCCAAATGTTATTGTTCCATCCAAAAAAAAAAAGGGTGGGGGGGCCAAAGTAGGAGTACGAAAAGTCAAAAATGGGTTCAACTTCTTAAAACGAACTCTAAGGAAAAGGCTAGAGGTTGTTATTATCCACTAGGTACTCGTGGCAGTAAAATGTTGGGGATTAAATTCCGGCCCCACTTGAATGCCTGATTTTTACACGTGTCAACCATCTGTAAAATTGTTGACAGGTAGAATGACCAGAAACAGAGACGCAAGGATCAGAGAGAAGAGAAAAAGATTCAAAGCGAGTCAGACAGAAGAAGGAAGAAAGAGAGATTGTTGGTTGGCAAATTAAATTAAAAACCCATTAATCTAAATGTAAAAATAACATTAAATTTTTAAATTAATTACTGATCTTAGTTTTGTTAAATGATAAAGTAAAAGAGCTTCCTTCTCCTTTTATGGCTGGCTTATAAATTGGTGCGCGACGGTTTCATTTCTCTCTACGCCGGCCGCGATATTCACGTGTTGTGTAGTGCTGTTCTCTTACGCTTTTCTTGTTTCTATTCAATTTGCTTCCTTTTTTCTCTTTCTTCTTTGACGGTGGTTCTTTGGATATATGTATTTATTCGTATCTCTCTTTCTTGGCGGCTGAGAAATTCATTACTTAGAAGAGAGAAAATCGTCTTAGTCTCTTAACAGTCTTTCAGAAAGAGCGAAATGGACGGAAGAAAGCAAACGGGTTCGTCTTCTTCATTAACAAATGAATTGTTTGGTTCCAAAGAGTCGCCGTCTTCTTCTTCCGGGATTTTCGGCTCTATCTTCTCGCCTCCGTCTAAGGTAATCATGGATTTGTTTGTTTTAAATATTTCATTCAATTATTATTATTTTTTAATTATGGGTGTGGGAATTTTTTTTCGTTTGACGGTGTTCATTGTGGATGCTTGGCCGTCGTGATTTTCAATGTGTGTGGGTTCCCTGTTCATGCCCTTTTGTTGTAGAAGCTTGTGATGTTTTTGTCTCTCTTTTGATGCTGTTTGTTTCAGCAAGTATTGAGATATGGTTTTGGCCATGATTCAGGTGTTGGGGAGAGAGTCTCTGCGTTCTGAATCAATGGAGAAAAATCATGTTTATTCAAAGGACGCCTGGAACACCAAAGCTGGAGCTCCTGGTACGTGTACCACCTCTTACGTATATATACCCCAAATCCTGATTACGTTTGAGTTCATTATATTCGAGACAAAATTTATGGGTTTGCATTGTATATAATGCGGTAAATCATGTCCAGGCAAAGAATCCTGTTATGAAAATGGTTGAGGGGAAGCTTTTGTGATAATTTGTTTGTCATTCTTCGATTATTTTATTATGTATAATTCTAAATTGAAAATTTCTGCATAAAATATTTCGATTTCTTAGGGCTTCATTTCTCCATTTTGTGACTGCTTTCTGTTCAGGTGATACCTCTAGAAGCTATGAAACTGAGAATCAGGGCACAGCAAATAAGGACATGAGTTCCATGTATCAGGACCAGAGAGTGCAGCCTTGTCATCTGAGTTCATCAATCTATTATGGTGGCCAAGATATCTATTCTCAGCCCCCGAATTCCCAGGGCTCTGGAATGAACTCTGTGGTGAGTAACTATTTCATAAATTAATTGGCTACTACGCCGCCAACACATTGACTAAATAAGCGTGATAGACTTTAGCAAAATTGTACATCGCCATCAACACCAGTCAAAGAGCTTTTTTTTCAAGGCACGTAATTATTTACTTAAAACGAATTTTATTCTTTACCATATTCAATCAAATACGAAATCCAGCTTAGAAATTGGGTTATCTGAAGTATCTGTTTGATTTAGTGGATGGCCTATGCCTTTACTAAGAATCTTATGTCAATTGAGATATCTACGTACCTATGCAAAAAGTGTTCAACAACTTTATAACATCATTGCTTGTGATCAATAAGGAGCATCATATTGTTTTTTTTTTTTTTGTTTTGGAATTTGCTAACACGTATTATGATCCTTTCAGTTGAAAAAGGATGGTGGAGAAGATGATACGGGGAGTGCTTCGAGAGGAAATTGGTGGCAAGGTATTGTCCTATAATCATCTAATAGATGTTTGAATAGGTGTTCTAAAATTTATTCCTATTGTACTAGTACCTTACTCATAAATTTTTATTCTTCAGGATCTCTCTATTATTAAGAGTTAATATGCCGAGGGTTATATACTCAACAAGGTATCTTACATCTGAGATTACCACTCAGACTGCAAAATGGCTGTTTCTTTCTGTTTGTGCTTGTATGCTTCTGAGTGCAATTCTGTTCTATATATTAGTAAAATCTTGATTATCTCACTCCAGGACATAATGATGGGATTGTTGCCCCTTGCCATTGACATTTTATGCCAATTCTAGCTTATACTGTGTCGAGTTCTGTCTCGCTCTGGATTCATGAATTTTGGCCAATTAATTAATTTCTAAATTTTGGTAAATATTTATTCCATTAGTTGTAATTCATGATCACAAATCTCTGTTATTTATTGTTCAATAATAGTAATAGTACTTATTAAATAAATTTCAATTTATTTGGTGCTAACTCTATTGATTTAGTTGAATTATTTGCTTTTGACTATATGATTTGCAGGTACACAGGAAGATAGTGTAGAAGTTTAATCTACCTTTATTATTAATATATGGGAGATAAGTTATAGTAGCTTGATCATTGCAGAGCTGGTCGTTATTGCTTCCTCTAGCTGAACGGCAACATCATTATAAGGAACAGATAGTAATTTGCACTTTATTTACCTCTTTCCCCTTTCACTGTAAAGGATATGAACTTGGTGTTTTATTGTAAAGTATGTATGCTTTAGAGACTTCATTTACCGTTTTAGATTATATATATGTATATATATATATGAGATGATTAAGTATCTTTGTTGATGGTTGAATTCTCTCAGTTGGTTCCTATCTCCATTTTGCATTTAAACTTTTGACTGAAATCATCTAATCATGGTGAGTTTCACAACACTATGAGAATAGTTTTAATGGCTATTTTCTGGACACGATGTAAGTTCATGATGTTCTCTACTTCGAAGCTCTTATGGCCAAAATTGACTAGGGAAAAATCTCTATGTTTTCTCCTTCACTTTTCCCTTCCATTCAATTTTATCAATTAAATGGTCAAATTCTCTAGCCTGTGCTGTTATAATTCCCTGAAAATTTCCAGGTTCCATGCCTTAACTTCAGCTTTCCTGCGGTTGCCACCCACCGTATCTGTAATTAAACAATACGTGAATTGGGTGTGGCCCAGCAAGCAGAATTTTCTTGCAGTCCATCCAACTGGGAGTATCCAGGAAGCCATATCTCCGAGTCAGAGATCCAAAAATTGACCCACCATTTAAAGCAGTCTCTGTCCATTAATTGATTGAGCGATGCTTTTCGATGATGGTCAGATTCTGGTCGTTACAAAACAGATAATATAGTTTGAGGACAAAGATTCTGCAACCACATTTTATCAAAAGTTAAATTCTGCTTTCTGATGTTACTTGATAAGTGCTTTGTCACTAAGAACCTATACCATTCTGCCACGACCAACTGGTTTTAGAAATATCTTACTGATTTTGCAACTTCAGTGGTAGTTTCCGAACTGACAATCAAACGAGATTCCATTTCCAAGCAGTGAGTATTTAGAACAAGAACGATTTCTCAAAGCATATAGTCAAACAGATTACTTTGATTATTCTGATACTGGAAACAATCATACAAGCAGCTAGCTTTTGATTGCTCGGAATACATGCTAAAGCAACAGTCAGCATTACACCAGTGACTTCCAATCCTTCGTTTCGTGACGTTATCCATTCAAGGAACAGTGTAAGCTACAAAACCAACAATGGTGATCTTAGGTCACGAGGGAAAAATGGTTAAAGGCCAAAACATTATAATTAAGCATACTTACGTCCACACTTGGAGCCAACTGGACGATTGGCAAAGTTGCAGCGTTTGGGGATGGTTATGGCAACTTGAGGCTTAATTCCAGATTCTTTAAGAGTGTTAGAAAGCAGAATAGCACAGAGGCAGTTTGGGTTCCGGCCTATTTTTTTCACCCGAGCGCAGCAACGGCGAGAAACAGCAGCGTTTTCATCTTCCGCTGCCGTCTCACAAGGAGCAAGCTTCATTGCCTCGTCATCTGGAGTTGATTTTCCACATTCTCCTGCACCATCAACTCTTCCAATTGTAGCAATGTTGGCAAAAACAAGCAAGCCAATAAGGCAGATGAATTTGAGAGAAGCCACCATTTCTCTCTGTATGACTATATTTCACAAAGCACAAATCCTCTACTATCCCAGAATGCAAAAACTTAATCCAAGTCTCGAGTTTTTATACAGCAACATGAGCTCTAAAAGTGGTGCTACCCATTGCCCACTGATCATAACAGAGCTAGCACTAAAACATTATAGTTGCAGCTCTCTGTTCTGGTAAAAATTGTGGGCGGCATTATTTTGTTTTTTATCATCGAATCAAAAGTTGGTAATTGCAAATCCCTTGAATAATCACAAGTACCAACAACAGACGAAAAAAACTACAAAGACTCTTCCAATAAAGCTAAATTTCTGTGGAACCTGTGACCGGCTTCAAACATTGTAGTTGCGGCACTCTGTTCTAGTAAAAATTATGGGTGGCATTATTTTATTCTTTAGTATCGAATCAAAAGTTGGTAATCGCACATAAATCAAATCCCTTGAATAATCGCTCTCTAGAACACAGTCACAAACAAGGGACGAAAAAAATACAGAGACTCATCCAGTAATGCTAAATTTCTGTGGAACCGTGTAACTGGCCCCAAACGTTATAGTTGCAGCGCTCTGTTCTAGTAAAAATTGTGGGTGCCATTATTTTGTTCTTTTTTATCGAATCAAAAGTTCGTAATTGCATATAAATGGAAATCCTTGGAATAATTTTTCCAGATCTTGATATTTAATTGATAATGGATATCCTCCGAAAGCTCATTTTGCAGCCAACTCAGCCTCACTCCTTAGAACACAGTTACCAACAACAGAAGAAAAGAACTACAGAGACTCTTCCAATAAAGCTAGAATGTTGTGGAAACGTGTAACCAACATGAAGCCAAGCAAACTACATAACTGTGAGCTCATTGCAGCGTGGCATACAACCTGAATTTTAATGGGTAACTCGGGAAAACATATATTCTAACATGGTTGGAGAAATAGCAAGAGGAAGTTAACTATATTAAAACATTTCATTCATAATGCAACCCAGTTCTCATTAAGTCGTTGTAGTATAGTGGTGAGTATTCCCGCCTGTCACGCGGGCGACCCGGGTTCGATCCCCGGCAACGGCGGCACGATATTTTTAATTTTTATTTTTTCCATTTTCACTTTTTTGATTGTTTAACTGTGGGAGGTCCTGAATTCAGTCTTGCGTTACTCACCTCTGAAAACGTTTTGCGTTTTTGCTAATAGGGAAACGGTCAAATCCAGTTCTTTGTACAAGCATCCACGTAATTCTGTCAGGAACACTTTCAAAACTATGTAACTGGGTAAGCTCATTAAGTACTCAACTCAATGTTATTACAGACGTCTCGTTATAACACGAAATATAAAACATGGCGAACTTCCCTCTCTAACTTGTATATGTTTCTGTGAATGTACAGAGAAAAGACATCACTGCACTGGCTCATAAGGCCATTTTGAGGGATCCTTCCTCCACAACTGGGTTCTTTGTGGGCGTGCTGCTTGGTTTTTCCGTACACTCCAATGTTTCTATTGCAGTTCGAGAAGGGGAATCTTCTGCAATTGTGCTTAACACAGACTCTACTCCATCACTTGAATCTCCACAATCCTTCCCTTTGTTGTCAACGTTCAGATAATCTGTCAAGACCCTTTTCACACCGAAACCACGCCGGGGAATCTTGCTGCTAGTGAGGAATGGTGATAGTTCTCCCTTTCCAGGGTCAACAGATGCAGGCGAAAAGGTTGGTGTGTTGAAAGCTGATTTATATGGAGTGCTTGCGACAGGCACCGAGTATGGAATTGAAACGTTCTTATGACCAATCACACCAACTTTAGACACAAGGGAGAATGGATCTGAGTGTTTGGTTAAGTCATCCACATAGAGCAGATCATCAATACGTGCCACAATATTAAATGCCAAGCTCTCCAAAACTCTTGAGTAGCTCTCCAGAATGGACTTTCCAACATCCTAAATAACACAGTAGAGATTAGATTAATCTAGTAGAACTTCAAAATTAAAAGGCATTAACATGAATATATTATTGTACTGTGACAAGAAGTCTGTACCTTATTGCACTGAATTTTGCTCATATCTAAGTTTGTCTGGGGTAGACCAGGGAACCACTGCTTTAAGCAA
This sequence comes from Swietenia macrophylla, assembly GCA_032401905.1. Classification (NCBI taxonomy): domain Eukaryota; kingdom Viridiplantae; phylum Streptophyta; class Magnoliopsida; order Sapindales; family Meliaceae; genus Swietenia; species Swietenia macrophylla. The sequence continues at coordinate 6,031,805 of CP135581.1, forward strand.
AGTAGGAGACTTTCTGCCCGATCTGCGAGCAATTCTCTCTTTTCTGTATCAACAACCAATTCCTTGACTAATTCCCATGATGACTTTGAACTGGACCGGTTTGTGCTATTGACAGGCTTGGAGTTGGTTCTTTTGCGCCACATATAGATTGCTGCCTCTACCCGGTTGGCAATCTCTATAGCTTGATGTTCAGAAGACAAATCAAGGCATTCAAGCAGGCATTCAGGAGAAAACTGATCTGATGAAATATATCGATAAATAAGATCTCCCAAGCTGGTTCTTCCATTCTGAAACCAAATTAAAGACAAGATTAACAACAAGGTCTATACATATCTTGTAAGTCCAAATATATATTTAGATGTTTTATACTTTTGGGAGGGACTCCATGTAAGATTCTGGGACTTCCATATCAGCTAAAGTAATACTGTTGATAGCCATGGCAGCTTTTAGTATTTGGTTTGTACTATCACGCTTGTGCTGCAACTGCTTTCTTTCATTTTCATGGAGACCACCAGGAGGAAGCCAAGGCACAGGTAGCCACCACTTTTCTTCTTGACGCTGTAGAGCACTTCGGAAAGAGGTTGACCCATCAGCCTCTGGAGCTAGAATACCTTGGTCAACATACCTGAACTCGGTATTGTCAAAACTGTCCAATATTTCCTGCTAAACAAGACTAATTCAGAATAACTTTCTTCAACTTAGAGCAATTTGCAAAGCACAAAATGTGGGTAATTCATACAAGAAGCATGTTATCCAATTTGCGCAGAGCTGGAAGATTAATGTAGAGATCTGATCTGGGTCTGCAAGACATGACCTGCATAACAATGCAAAAGGGCATATGAGAACAAGTTCAACAAGTCATTAACTTAGCCACCGGAGGTAATACTTTTTCTCCGAGTATAAATGGATCAAGTTAGCTGTAGTCATATAGTGTCATAACCCATGGCAATTGTCTGGCTCTTTGACTTTCATAGAGCATTTGTTTATAACAGGGGGAATGAAAAGGGAAAGAAGAACTTTTAACATGATTAACGATTATAAAATTAGTCTGCATGATTCAATGAAATGCATAAACTTCAACTTTTACCTTTTATTGAGATGTTTTGTGCCATTCGATTTAATTTGTTTAACAAATAAAGATCACATTTACTCGTTAGCATATGGAGAAACCTCAATTTGCCCTAAAAGTTACAGTCAAATACGAAAAGAATTCTAGATCTTTCAATTGAAAAAAAAAATGCAACGCAAAGCAATTGGGGTATTTCAAAAATCAACAACTTTATTAGATTATAAAAAGTGCTTCGAAATAAATAACTTATAGTTTTACCTCAAGCTTGCTACCATCTGGGAATGTCTGCCAAGAGGGCGTCAACTCAACAATGTGATCACTAACACAAAGAAGCCATTCCATCTCTCTTCGCCACATGGCTTTCTTCTCACGGGGCAGGGGTTCCAACCTCCATAGTTGCCCAAACAAGGTAGCTGCAAAATTGGTCAGAGAAAGAGCATCAACCATCAAAGAAGAACACAAACAAAACAGTAACAATTTCATCCGCCGATATCTTAAAAGAAAAAACTTGCAACTTAACATACGTACCACAAAGATTGGTAATAGCATTTGATATGGCTAATGCAGTGGAAACCCCATTTCCACAACCAGACATATCTTCTCCAAGCAGCAATTTTGCATACCTCTCCTGCATCATTTCAACGTCTAAAATCCAAAAAATTAGAGAACTTCAATTATCAAACATATTTTCACAAAATTCAGGATAGAGAGTTACCAAAGGGGATAAAGAAAAGAAAGTACCTGAAAGTGTTGAGCCTTGTTTCTCCAACTTCCTATCATCACATTGGGGTTTCTCTTCATTTTCATTACCATCAGCACTGCTACAATCTGGTGTCTCAGCTTTTTGTACAGGCCAACCTAATGCAGGTGGAGAAGATGACTCCTCAGAACTACTGTGACTCTGCTCCCCGTGTCCCTTTGTCTCAGATGTCAAAAAATCAGAACTTGAATTGCTTTCCCGACTCTTTGCCTCAATCAACTCACCAAACGTCTCCATTCTATTCACCTGTTCACCAACAATTTCGTGTTTAACCTCTTCAATGCCTTCATTTTTCTCTATATTCAAACCCTCCATTGTACCTTTCCCTTCTTCAATCATCTCAGTTGAAGAACAAAAAACAGAGTTGTTCACAACCATAACATTACATTCAAGCCTTTTCAAGCCAAACCCACTTGAGAATCTACCTCTGCAGTAAAACCTTTTCAAAGATTTGGACACCCAGAAACCAAAAAGAGAAAACGGGCTGGAGTTATTAGAGCTTCTAAGCTTCAGTACTGGCACACAAAGCTTAAGCTGGTAACACTGCTTTTCTTCTCGTCGTCGTTGTTGTTTAGTGTCTTCTCTTCCTTCTCGGTGAGTGAAAGCACTATCCATAAGGTTTCAAGAACCATGTCTACTTCTGTTGGAGGGCAAAACAGAATATAGAGAGAAAAATATGCGGGTGTTACTTGTGGGAGGAGCCTGGTAATTTATTCTCTAAAACATGTGCAGAGACTGAAGTCAAGTCATGATTACTGAAGCTTGACAAGACACATGACATGAAACTTAGAGCCCGTTTCTTGTTCTTGAATATTTCTGAGAGCTGTCGTTTAGAAATTAAATAGACAATAAAATGTCTGTAAGCCTGTGACTCTTCTCTCTCCTTTCTCTAGGCATTGCTTAAACAAGGCTCCTAATTTAAATGATAATTGTGTGTCCATGAATCTTAATCTTGTTTGCTTGTCATGGGAATCGTGTAAACGACGGATCTATCAACAATGCCTGCCAATTTATCCTTCATAATTAATGCTCATTCCTTCCCAAGACAAGCTAGTTTTACTTTTAGAGACACAACTATCATTCATGGCAAATTGTTGCATGCTAGTACTATGGTCTTGACATTTTGAGCATAAAATAAATGCGTATTGATTTGTAGGATTTTATTTGACTGTTTCATAGACTAATTTTCGTGGGAAAAAAATCCATGAAATTGGTCGGTTATTAACGACCACAGTTTGAAGAGTTGGAAGGATAACTGAAAGGGATGTTTTGTCTGTGGGGGCAACGAAACAGGAATCCGAAGAGGGGCAGGATAGTTTGGGGGATAGAATGGTCTATGAGAGAACCAAACTAATAAATCCCGCTAGATTAGGGTTTAAGGGCAGGGCACTGTTCCATTTTTTGTCTCCCAGTAAGTTCTTCATTTAGGGTTTAAAAGACACTCGCTATTTGCAATTGTGTTTATGCACCTCTAAAATTTGTAACACCTAAATGTCACAGGCTCAATATTAGACACAGAAAAACGGCAGATGCAACACTCATAAAGAAAACTCTTTTTAGAATCATCTTTAAACAACATGTGTATTAATTGATTTCGATCTGTCTAAGCATAGCATACTAACTGTTATATCAAATTTACCTAACTTAAAGTATAAATTACAGACATTTGTAATCCAACCTTTAATCTTACACAAACTTTCTTTTTCTAATTTCACTGATAGCAATGGAACAGATTAATTGTCACAAAACAATTAATATTTAGAGTACACAATGATTAAGGACAAGAATGCAACAAACTAACCCGATCACATCTTATAACTAATAACAAGAATGATAATGAAAGTGACATGGGGGGAAATTGTAGTTGAGATCCCAAAACAGAAATAGTAATCGCAATATTATTAATTAATTAATTTATAGTACCTTATACTAGATTATACAGGACCAAGTTTCTTTTTGTGACTTTCCTTGGAAGATTTGATAGTTTTGCAGTTCCCTTGTTGGCTTTCTTTCTTCTGTGATGATTTTGCCGGTTGTTCAAAAGTTAACCCAATACAGGAAAAGGAAAGGATCCTCCGAGTAGATTGATGGCTGATATTTAATTTGAAAAAGAACCCTGGAGGGAAATTGCACAAACTTGATTTGTAAGCCAAGCTCTCTGTTTTAAAGATTTGATCTATTTCCTTTTGTAAAAAGGGTGTGTGTTTTTGATTTACCAAATCTAATGTTTTTATCCTGGCTGGCTCCATTTCAATTTTTGAATTGTAAAACATTCAAATGGGCTAACCATTTGTCTAGGCCTTATCAGGAAATGCTCATGGAATCTATTCAAATATTGTTTCCAGTTGTTGGGTGGTGAGAAATTTATGGCATTACATGTCTGGGTTTGAAAGTTTAACTCCTGTAGTAATGCCGGTTTCCGTGAAAGAAGTGAATGACATTCTTCTTTTGAAATTTGAATAAATTTCAGATCCAGTGTTCCAACCGGCCTTTTGTTTTTTTTATTTTGAGCATTCCCCCAGGATCTATTGATTGTCACGGTATCCCTATCCCTGTGTTGGGAGATTGTTGCTCCTCCAAGATTTCGTCTGCCTAATTGATTAGCCTTTTGGGATGCATTCTTACTCCTATACCTTGTAAACTAGTCCCTGACATGGCTTTGTTTTCTATAGAAAAGAAGAATCCTTAATGACAAAGCTTTCCTACTAGCTTGTATCCTGGTTTACCTCCAAGATCTTTTGACTTTTATATATAATATTTTTTTTATTCTTTCATATTTTAATTTTATAAATATAATATTATTGTTGACAACTTAAATTTCAGTTTGTTGAATTGGTCTGCCAATCTCATTTTTCTCTTGTCCATGACTCGAGGTTTCTAACTACTCTCATTTAATTGTAGGCCCCGGAAAAATGACTGGAGCAGAAACTTGGTTGCCAAGTAAAAGAAGCTGATCGTCACTTCATAAATAGGCATCAATCTCAGTCCCGGAAACAAAACCAGGCATCAAAATTGCAATCACTTTTGTCAGTGCTAAGTGAAGAAACACTAAATTTTTTTATGGCTGAAGTGCAGTTGTTTGGAGTGTGGGGAAGCCCTTTCAGTCGCAGAATTGAGATAGCTTTGAAACTGAAAGGTGTTGAATATGAATACATAGAAGAAGATATTTCTAACAAGAGTCCTCTGCTTCTGCAGCACAATCCAGTTCACAAGAAAATACCTGTTCTCGTGCACAAGGGAAAGCCAATATGTGAGTCAGTTGTTATTCTCGAATACATAGAAGAGACATGGAAAGACAATCCCATCTTGCCGGAACATCCCTATGAACGAGCAATGGCTCGTTTCTGGGCTAAGTTTGTCGAGTTAAAGGTGAACATATGGCATTCATTTTCACGACTTTTTGTTTGAATTTCGGTGGTTTTTGTTTATTGGGTTCACTTGTTGTTTGGGTTCAATATACAGTGCATGCCCGCACTGGGGAAAGCTTGCTGGATCCCAAAGAAAGAACGAGATGACGAGGCCATTGGAGAAGCGTGTGAGCACCTGAAAACACTAGAAAATGAGCTCAAAGACAAGAAGTTCTTCGGAGGAGAGAAGATCGGGCTGGTTGATATTGTTGCGAACTTCATAGGCTTCTGGCTGGGGGTTATTCAAGAAGCTTCAGGATTGGAGTTGTTGACAGAAGACAAGTTTCCGAAATTATGCAAATGGACTGAAGAGTATGTTAATTGCAGTGTTATCAAGGAAAATCTGCCCCCAAGAGACAAACTTCTTGCCTACATGCGTGCTCGTTTTGGCGCTTCCAATTAGTATTTATGGATCGTGCTCTGTTATCCTTTCCACTGCATAAATTCTACATAATGGTTTGCTTTACTATGTTATATTCAGGCTGTTCCTTTCACTGTAGAAATATGCTGTACCGTGGCAATCGGCCAAACTGCTAAATTTGCTCGTTTTCCGTTTGAAGTGAAATAGTACAGGACTCGTTGACGTGCAAAGAAAACCAAAGCAAAATACAAAATAAAGGACAGTTCTTGTTTAGCTTGAGCAAAAGGATTGAAATACCAAACTTAGTTAATTTCGATCGCTGTAGATTATTCATTATTCCGACCAGACTGCCCACTTAACCTATGAAGTCTAATGCCATGCCACCCCCCACAGTGTAGAATCATGATCGTCCTAGCATTAATAATTTCTTGAAACCATGGGTTTCAGCAGCATTATTACATTATCAAAACCTGCGTGTGGATAGATCCCGTTTTGTCTGCTAAAAAATTAAAAGCAAAGTATTCAAACTACTCGAAATGCATCAAATCTAGCCACCCACGAAGCTGCTGTTAATGTGCAACGCAGGTAACATGGCACACGAAATTTGTCATTAGTTAGGCCGTAAGTGCGGACAGATCGAGGTTCTTCTCTGTTATGTAGCACACAAAAACGTGAAACTATGAGACAAACATGTTGCTGTACCCATGTGTTGCAGCACTTTGGTATTGGCTGGTCATGAACCAATTGACAAGTCGATGAATCCATAAGAAAATATTCTTTATTTTATTGTAGAGGATAAGCTGATAAAATCCTTCATTTGCTTGTAAAAACTTGAACAAGTTCAAAACATGACTCATAAATACTCACTCCAGACATGAAAGCCGAATTCAGAATAACATAAACTAACATTCGAGCAGTATTCAGGTAATTATATTGCTGTAAATCAAGTGCCCAAATTCCGATCAGCGCTGGCCGAAGTTTGGTTCCTTGACAATGGTGACAGGGCAAGGTGCATGTGTCATCACATAGTTGCTCACACTTCCCAATATTATCCTATTTCATCAAACCACCAAAACAAACACATTCGGCACAGTTTTCATGACAGAAAACACCAGAAACTTTGTTCATGACGACAAAGAGAATGAATAGAAATCATGTTAGTGAAGATAGAGAAATAAAATTCCATACCTTTTGACGGTACCAAGTCCTCTGCTTCCCATAACCAAACAGTCCAGCTTCAGATCTTCGATGGCTTCAATTAACCTCTCTCTGGCATCACCCCAGTAAATTTTGGTGACAATTTTCACCTGCAAGCAATCAGATATACATGTAAAACATATTAAACAAGAATCCACAAAATCTAAACATTCGATCAGACCATGAATTGGAAACCAGAAAAGATTACCTCTTTTTGCCTGGTAGCAGTGTCAAGCATATCAAGAACTTCGATGTCAGTTTGAACTTTGTACTTTTGCATAGTCTCAGGCTCTCTGAACTCCGACAAAGGAATAAGAGCTACAAAATCGCAGATCAATCAAATCAAAAGTACCCATTACCGATCAAGAAACTGAAATTTAGTAAATGCGAAAATACTTACGAGCACCAGATTTGGCCCACATAACATTACGGGATTCGTCAAGAGTGTTGGGGTTGATGTGGATGATATAAAGAGTGTCACCTTTGTCTGCCAAATTATTAATAGCCCATTTCAGAGCATTCTTGCTGCTCTTCGAGAAGTCCATGGCAATTCCAATGCTTCTATCTCCTGGCATTTTCCCTCTCTCTTTTCAGTTCTTCCTCTTCCGATGCTTGATCTGCCCAGCACTTGATTTGAGAAGATGAAAGAGGCAAGTTTCTTGTGGAAACGTTAAGAGATATAAAGCCCAGAAAATCAGAAATGGAATATTGCTTTAGATGGCTTTTGATGAAGCTATACATTTCTTTATACATATTTTATATGAAGGAACACCAATAGCGTTGAAAATAAGGCGGTTTTGTAATAATGCTACGCTGATAATTTATCTCGACCGTCCACGTTTACATCTGGTTTATTTAACGGTGGATTAAGGTGCCATTGTGCTTCTCTCAAAAACTCTTCCTGTGCCTAGTCCTTCGGTTTGGTCTTTGGATCAAAGTGAAGGCCCCCGAATATTAATTATTAATTGTATTTTGCTGAAAGAACGAAATAAAAACAGACAAGGCAATGATGTAATTGACAGGCGAAACTGCATTGCAACTTCGCTTGTCCTTGTCATTTTACTACAGATATGAAATCAATGCCCCGCGTAGATAATCCACAGAGAAATTGAAGGTCAGGATCAGCTACACTAACCATGGATTGGTCAAATTTTACCAGCTCAGAGGAGGAACCATCAGGATAATTTGGATTTCGATGGCCGGATTTCTATAGAATGGAAGAAAAATAGTTGCCGGACACTTGCGGGAGCGGCTAGATGTTGCCCAGACTGCCCGAGCCCAGGGAACCAGGGCTAACACTCGCGAGTTCCTTGTCATATCTCACGTGATAATAGAATATAAATTTATTTTAAATTTATAAAAATTAATTTTTTAATTTAATAATAAATTTTAACAAATAATATTAAAATAAATTTAAATATTTATTCATACATAAATTTTAAATACATACATTTAAAATTTTAATAAGAAATTAACACATGATATATAAGTTTTTTAAAAATTATAAAAATAAAAAATATTTTAAAAAATTGTGAAAAAAATATTATTAAATAAATAAAAATATTAAAATTTATTATTAAATAAAATATAAATTTATTTTAAATTTATAAAGATTGGTTTTTGACAGGACGACTAATTTATAGAGATTAGTTTTTGACTTTGATGGATGACTAAGTGATTGGCAGCGACACCGAGCAATCAAGTTGACCGAGCTCTGTTGGAGGAATCCAAGGTATCAAGTTAGCCGATGAAATCGGCTTACTTCTTTGGCGTACTTGGCGTATTTTTGTCATGGGCATCCGTGATTCAATCGATCATAGAAGCTGAAGCTCTGACTGCGTCAGCATTTGCCAGTGGATCTCAGGCCCAGTGCATGGACATCCTTGATTCAATCGATCATGGATGTTGAGGCTTTGAATGCGTCAGCTCAGGCCCAATGCATTGACGCTCTGGCTTAAGCATGGGCTAGGAGTTTAGACCCAAGTCGCCCACTTGGGTGTGTTAAACAAGCAACTACCAAAGGCATTACAATTTTAATCTACAAAGAGATTTCTGTCCACCGACCCCTAAAAGGGGTTTGAGTGAAGGAAGCTGGCTACAACATTTGATCAGATATTTCGTTAACACTGTAAACATGCAATTTTAGAAGGGTGAATTTGATATCTCCTTGCCAAACACGAGCACATAATTGCTTCCGTGATTACTCAATTTTGGATGTTGACCTGAAATGGTTCCCAGTTCGTATCACTCATTGTATCAAACGACCTTTATGAGATACTGATTTTTAGACTATAAGATCCAACAAGCAAAACTTTCATTCTCGACTCATCATCGCTATCTCGTCTCTTGCAAAAGGATACAAAAATCAGAGATGCTGATGTGTGACCGGTAATAACCGTCCAATACTTAAAGTCAGTAGTGCTTAATCAAATCAAAGATAAAAATAATGTTTAACAAAGAAAAAATTGAGTTAAAAAAGAGTATCTATAGACTGCTTTTTCACAGGATAACAATCTTTTCTCACTTGTTTTGACTATAAAATTATCTCCCACTTTAACTAAGCGTATCTATGTGGTTGATCTAGCAATAACTTCTTTATTCATGGTTGATTATGTGAGTAGTGTGTAGTTAATCAAGTTTACATGTCGTCTAAGATAGTGGATGGCATTACTAGATTTTCAGGTTATAGGTACGTGACAAGTGAGTTATTGTCATGTTTGTTCCTCAACTATCGGCGAATTGTAGGAGAATGCTCGGGATCACATTATCGACAGATTATATGGATGACAACCTTTATTTTGACGTCGTCCGGCACCATTTTCCTTAACACAAAAGCATGTGCGTGTCCGAAGAGAAAAGCAACATAAGTTCACCGCAATTACACTTTTGACTACTCATGGATTGTCTTCTAATGACTATTTCTTTGTTGAAACATGAGACCCAAATGAACCAGATCCTAGTAATGCCAACAGTAAATAGCAAATCTACCAAGCTGCTTCTTTTTCTCGCTTCTGTCTTAGTGGTACCCACTAAATACGAAGATAGTAACTTACTAACAAAACGTTAATCCTACTCTTCTACCTTTCCACTTTTGTCATCCTTGGGGCCTCTTCATAGTAGTATTATAATTGGTTTGATATAGGTAGAGTCAATGGGTGAATCAGTATCATTCTCTTCATGCTTTGTAGCGTAGCATTTGTCATCAATAACATCAAATTATTGTACTGTGGTTTGGTGACTAACTTTGATTTATTTTCTGACGCGGCCCACCAGCACTACCGTTTTGATTGATAATTTGATTGTGAGATGTGTGATAAAATGCCAATGAGAATGAGATTTTTTATGGTTTCATAACTGGTTAGCACTTTGGCAGATATCAAGAGTCAAAGAGTTGGCTGCAACGAGCTGGGGACAGATGGTCAAAGTTTTCCCAAGGAATCTACGAAACTCTTCTGTGGATAGTGAGACACTCACGCTAGAAAAAGCAGACGACAAACTGCAGCATAAGAAGCAGAAGGCACAAAACACAAAACCCCAGTCCTCCCCGCTAATCAAGGTGACATGTTCCTCCATTCTCTCTCCCTCCCATACTTGGGAGAAACTTTTTGTCAATTAACTAGTGATTTTATCATTAATCATTGATAATTGGACATCACTTTCGCTTTTTATCGGTCTGTTGTTCGTGATTAATGACTCGACGTGACTAGGCTAGGCTTGTACAGCTGGTTTCTTACACGAGCGCCATTAACTGCACTTACAGCGGAATCCCTTTTTCTAGTTTCTTTGCTTCGACATGAGTCATCTCCGAATTCCGTCACTCCGTTATTTATTTAACCCTAGTATTTCTTGCCACGTACTGAATTGTCGTCAACTTGACGGAAACAATTAGGCAGCTATCTTATCCCTGCCGTTAACATTTACGTGAATTCATACTTGAACAAAACAAAGTAATTTTCTCAACCAGCATCGTATTCTCAATCTTTTGTTTTTGAATAAATACATTAAAAATATTTAAATATATATTATTAATATTTAATTTTTAATTTTTTTACGGTTTAAAAGTAAAGATTTTGCGGCGGCGGCGGCGGCGGTGGTGGCGGTGGCAGAGCTGCTAGCGTTATCCATTTTTACCAAGTGCACCCCCCTTTGATCTCTTTGACGCCGTTACTCTTTGTTATTAATGATTTCATTTTGATTGCGTCCCACTCCTCCATGCCTCGTTTGCATGCGTTTTTTTTTTTTTTTTTTTTTTGCGAAAAAATATCTGATCGAACTTTCAACGGTGCTGATTGGATTGATCAAACGGCGGCACCTGGTTTCACTTACAACTGGATATGTCAGTGCTTTATTGACTATCACGTGAGACCCAGGTTGCTCGTTCCTTCACCTTTACACCTCTACAACCTAACTAGCATGTGAGGTTTGGGGCCTACTCCTACCTTTGATTGGACTAATCAAGGATAAGAACATTAGCTTATTATCATCATTTAATTAAATATATTATAATTACAAAATTGTTTACTATATATATATATATGTATGTATGTATTTTTAAATTTATTTATTTTAATTTTTTATTTTTTATATTTTAAATATTAATTATTATATATTTTTAAATTTTTTATTATATATTTTAATTTTTTATTCGTATTTTAAGTATTTTTATTATTTATTTTATATTTTATAATATTTTTATTATAAATTTTATAAAAATCATTACAAATTTTAAAATTAACAAAAAATTAAGTGTAATAATGTGTGTGTGTGTATATATATATATATGTACCATAATTATTCTTTATAATTAATATAATTATACTTAATATAAGTCAAAATTTAAACTTTGTTTAAAATTGACCTACCATGACTTACAACTTCCAACTACCGCAAAAATAAATAAATAAAGTATGATAAAATTATTATAATTTCAAATAAAATTTTATTATTGGTGAATATAAATCTTGAATTTTTTAGAAATTATTTTTGTTATAATGCATTAGAAATTTAGTGCCTTGCAAAGACGTATATTATCATCATGTATGATGTTGAATTTGAACTTGTAAATGCACTATTTTTCTATTAAAATGGGCTAAAGTTTGAAATGAATAATGGATAAAAAGCAAGGGAATTAAGTAGGGAAGGAAAGGCAATGAGTTGGTTATGGAAGATGACCTAACTAGTAACTTTAAAGGGCCAGCCATGCAAGAAAAAAGGAAAAAGGGAAGAAGAGAGTATAATGAATAATGCAAGCAAGCTTAAAGCTTACTCAAAGGAATCCTAAATAATTGGCACACACTCGGTCAGAGCTTTGCCCTTCATTTTCATACGTATATCCTCCATTGTTAAGCAAATAAGACCGGACCCACGTCACAATCTGGACCGCACTCACTCACTGACGGCTGTAATTACGGGTAATATTATATTATCGTATGTGTATTTTTATATTTTTTAAAAAATTATTTTAAATTATATAACTAAAAAATTTATTAAAATATAATAAAATATATATTTATCGTAATTAATTCTTTTCGATTATATATACATTGCATAACATAACATAACATAACATGTTTGTCAAAATTATTACACTGTCACGTTCCTGAGATCTGATATTGAAAATGAAACGGCCTTTGCTTGTTTGTCATTCTCGGTGAAGATCGAGTGAGTATGGTAATGTAAGATTCAAGCACCATTTACAACTGACAAGGCATGGCAATGGGCCACAATGCACCTCATCTCATTATGCTTAACTCCATGCTTCTTTTTGTTTTGTTTTTTTTTTTAAAAGAAGAAGAAAATTTTAATTTCTTTATTGTCAAATATTGAAATACCCAAAACATTTAGAAATATAAATAAATTTATTTTTCTTAATTTAGAAATATCACTTTCAAAATCACGACTTTATTCAAAATTATAAAATTTTTTTATAACGAGTCGGTGTAAATTTTCAAGAATTTAAAGTATAAATTATATTTAATAATAATTAAAAAATTAAATAATTTAACATGATTTTAAAATTTTAATCAACTATTTTATCGTATATCTTAAAAACACTGCTTAATTTCTAACATATATAATATAAATTTAAAATAGTATTTCGTAATACTAATTTAAAATAAAATTGACTTTTTTTGAATAATCATTTTAATTTCAAACTCAATTAAATTATATATATATATATATATATATATATTTAATATTAATGCATCATTGTTCAAAACGTAACTAAAGATTTCAATTCCCTTTATATTCTAAGTATGTGATCTTCCAAACTCCTTTAACCCTCAATTTTCAAATCTTATCTCCTTCTTTTTCTAAATCAAAAAGAAAAAGACCACCAATTGGCAATGGTTTCGGCAAAGAGAGATCTCTAAATCTTAAAGAGCAAGGCAACATGTCATGTCAGCAAATAATAACTATTATTATTATTAAATAAATAAAACAACATAAAGCTGCAAAGACAGGAAGATCCTCGTAGCCAATGGGCAACGAGTGGCCCACCGGATTCTTTGGTCTGCCAATCACGGAGCACAGTTTGGGCCCACCGCAGTGGGATCAGAGGGTGGCCATTAATTTGCGGATCAGATCAGATCGGCATATTTCCGACCGCATGCCGAAGTTGTAATCCTAAATCCTTAACAGCCCATTATGTTATATTCTTAGTGGTAATAATATTAATTATTGATGGCATTATCAATGATTTTTAATTTAGGCATCCGTTACATCATCAACTCAATCGTGGAGTCTTATTCGGTCAATGTCTTGTCCAATTAGAATCAATGCACGTTTAGAAATATTCTTACGAGAGAATTTGAATGTTGCTTTAATTTCAAATTTTCAGTTGAATCGTGATTCAAATTAATACCTTAATGTATAGCATGCATGTATCAATTTAGTAGATTCTAGGGGTGTCATTTTAAACTATTACATTATATTATATTTCTATTTATAGAATAAAAATTATTTAAATACAATTTATTTAGTAATTATATTAATAATTAAAAATTTTAACTCAATATAATTAATAAATAATAAAATAACTTATAATTATACATTCATTTTATATATTATTATTAAATTAAAAAAATTAATACAAAATAATTAATTATATCATAAAAGAGTTTGTATATCAATAATTTTAAATTTAACTCGGGTATAATTATTAATTACGTGGTATTATTTTTATTTATTTAATAATTATATTATTTTTTTATCAATTTAAATTTATAAATTTATATCGACGCATCTGTTTGATCGATTATGTTAAAAATTATCACCCTA